>WOXC01003516.1:600000-839693 GCA_011680675.1 Gymnobelideus leadbeateri
TTGAGAACACAGTTGGGACTTATTATGACTAGAATACAGACAGACAAGAGCGATCCCTTTAAGTCTCTATGACCTTAGTTACTCAATTAAAATAAGACTGATTTGGGCGGCTAGGTGGCGCAGTGAGTAAGAGCGCCGGCCTCGGAGTTGGGATGACCCGAGATCAGATCCGGCCTCAGAAAATGAGCACCCACGCATAAATAATGACTAGCCGTGTAACCTTGAGCAAGTTACTTAACCCCAATTGCTTTAAAAAAAAAAAAGAAAAAAGAAAAAATAAGACTGATTAAAATTAATGAATAAGGCTTTATACAGGAAGCCCTTCCTGATAGTTGACATTATTCTCCTTCTCCTCAAGTTGCATTTTATTTATTGGTTTAGATGTTGGATCCTCCTAGTAGAATATAAGCTCTATGAGGGCAAGAACTGTTTTTCTTTTTGTCTTTGCAACCCAAGCTCCTGATATAATGCCTTCTACTTTATAGGCATTTAATAAATGTGTATTGAATTTAATTGAATAATGTGTCAGAATTTACTTTTGCTTTCTAGAATGAAATACTGCTGATAACAAACAACTGTTTTTCTCCTTACCCCTTCCACTGAAGTTTCTACAACACGCTCTTCTTCTTCCCCACTTTGCTCCTCCTGGGACTCTGACTATAATAATATTAAGAGAAAAAAGTTGAACAAAAACATACTTTGTATAGTTTCCTTTTTTTTCCTTTTGAAATAGTTCTACTGAATGATCAAATGTACATTGCAACAAGTCATTATCACAGCAGAATTGGAATAATTAAGCAACATCATTCAAAAGTATTAATCTAATTGCCACTTTATATTCAATTTTAATAGAGGCCATCATATTAAGAGCGATACTTTAATAGATCTGCAATGTAATTATTTCCTCCAAAGGTACAGAGCACAATCAACCATGTCCTAGTCTCATTCAATGCAACTCACAAAATTCTCTTCTTGAAGAGAATATGAGAAATGGAGGCATTTTCAAGAGATGTTACACAGCTAACAGGCCCTGGCAAGAGGTTGAATATGAGGGCTAAGAGGAAGAAAGTGACACCTGGGTTGTGAGCCTGAGTGACCAGGATGGTGGTTCCCGGGACAAAATGGAAGCTCAGAATAAAAAAAGGTTGGGAGTGGGTGAGATAATGAGTACAATTTTGTACATTTTGAGTTTAAGTCTATGAGACACCTGGTTCAAGATGCCCAGTCAGTAGTTGAGGATGCAAGATACCACCAACCTTCCAGTCACGAAGATATGCAGTACAAGATTTGGAATAATCCTTAACTTCCTTCACCTTCCTCTTGCTGACCCAATTCCATCAGTTGCTAGATTTTGCCAATTCTACTTCTCCAGCATCTCTTGCACCTACCCCTCCCCACCCTTTCCATTCAGAAGCCATTACTCTTTTTTAGGCTTTCATTACCTCTCACCTGGACTATTGTAAAAATCTCCTATTTGATCTCCCTGGGTCCATTATTTCACTTCTCCAAACCATCCTCCCCACAGTTTCCAAATTAATGTTACTTGTAATGTTCTCCTATCATTTAGTATCTCCCTCTCTTTTGAGATATCTTCAAAACTGATCCTTCAATTTCTTCAAAATTATATCACCTTCAGGATGGCTTTCTTCTACACACATACATGTCTGGTCTACCTGCCATTCCTAACTTCATCATCAGTCCCATTTCCACTTTCTCATACAGTATTATTAGCTATTAATTTAGCACATATAAGAAATGAGGAAGCCCAATACCTTTTCTAGGTTTATAGTCTAGCTAATGTAAGAACTGTCTTTCTTTGAAGATAAGACCTTGCTGGTTTTTTACAGCACCATCCTTTAATTATCTACTGGATTTCTTCTTCTGAGTCTTGTTTACTCTGTGTTTTGTCAGTCTGGCTCTTTTATGGTTTGTCCACAGTTATTCATTGTAGTTCTCAAAATTATTAATAGAGCTATGTCTAAAATTGTCTTTTTTTGTGCTTATCACAAATTCTTGTTTTCTGTGTCAATACTCACAAAATTTTTAAAAATTACATTTTTTAATTTTTTAAAATTACATTTTCTGATTGTCAATTTTCTTGGCCCTTTCTAAAACTGCTTCTTATAAATTCAGTTATTTCTTTCTTCTCTTTCACTCATCTCTCCTATGATCACAGTTCTCCATTTTTCTGCTTTCTATTGGCAAATTAGTCTTGTTCCTTTTCTAATTGCAAATTCACCTCCCTAAGATTCCCTTTTTTGCATATTAATACATGTAGTCAGCACAGTAAGTCTTCCTCTGAGAACCACTTCATTGTTTGCAATATATTTTGAAACATATTCTATTTAATGTAATATGATATTGACTTGTGCCATTTCCCTTTTAACCCAATCATTACTTAATAAATTGGGCTGTGTTTTTTGTTTGTTTGTTTGTTTCCTTTAACTTTGTTTTGGTTTTTTGGTGGTGGCAGAAGCAGTATTTAAGGGAGTTCTGCACCAGTGTTTTTCATCAGTATGGGGACACATGATGTGAAAACTCCCAGCATTAAAACAGATACTCATAGGTAACTTATAGAACCAAAGAGTTGGCTGGGGGCAGCAGGGGAGGGGAGCTACTGAGAGGTTAAGTTACTGGCTGATAGTCACACAACTAGTATGTGTGAGAGGTGGGATATGAACTCAGCTCTTTCTGACTTGAAGGCTAGCATCTGTACACTATACCAGAGTGTTACAGGCACATTTGCCTTATGGTATTACTATCTACTCTAGCTTCATTGTATTATGATCTATAAATATATAGACTACACCCCTTTCTGCTTCTCTAATTTTCCTACAACCACTTCAAGTCTCAGCTAAAGTTGCAACTTCTGCAAGAAGTCTTTCTCAATCCTCCTTAATCTTAGCTCCTTCCCTCTGAGATTATTTCCCATTCATCTTGCCTCTATCATTTGTACAGATTGTTTGCATATTGTTTCTCCATTAGATTGTAACCTCTTTAATAGCTTTCTTCATATCCCTGACATTTAGCACAGTGCCTGGGACTTGTCAGGTGTTTCATTCATTGATTGTCCTTTGTCCTTGAAAAGGACGGTGATATTATGGAGGTGATGCCATAACATGTAAGTGAATTGAATTTAAGTGAGAGATGGCTGTGAAAAGTCACCAGCCTCACTCTCTCCTCAGGAGTCATCTGAGTCCATTGGCAAGACATAGATCAAGGTAACTAGATATCAGTAGGTGCTTAATAAATGCTTGTTGACTGACATTATCCAGTACCTGAACAATTTTTATGTAAATTCCAAATGCCCCCATTGAAAAGCCAAATACAGGTACGTAAACTGAATCCCCAGTGTATTGTCACTAGGGTAAAAAGTATCCAGGACAAAACAAGTTAACATCAAGATGAAGAGTTAAACTGTATGCATTTAAAGAAATATTAAACTTTGTTCAGGAGTAAAGAAAGAGGGAGCTCTTCTTTTGCTATAACCATATATACCTGATCCACCTGTGAAAGAATTGAGAGATCACTAGACCTGAAATCAGAAAAATCTAGGTTCAAATCCTACCACTGAAACTTACAAAAAGTCATTGAAATTCTCTGAGTTTCACTCTCTTCATCTGTAAAATGGGGATAATAATGCTTGTAGCAATACCCTACAACCTTGAGAGACTCAAATGAGCTAATGGATGGAACATCTTTGCAAACTTTAAAGCACTGTATTAAATGTAAGCATTATTATTCTATCCCAATTTCTCCAGTCATTCCTAAGAAAATTTGCAATGCCCCTAATTGATCCCTGCCTTGTATGTCCTAGGAACGTGGCTCTAGAGTTAGAAGGGAGCTCAGGCTCTGGGCCAACACTGTCATTTTACAGATGAGAAAACTGAGACTCAGTGGCTTGCCCAGGATCACATTAATAGTAACTGGCAAAGCCAGGATTTGATCCCACATCCTTTAACTCCAGAACCATATCTATCTTTTTTCTTTGCAGATTGAGGGAATCTTTCCTAATCAGTGTCATACTGAATGAGTAAATATTAAGTTTCTTTATCACAGGGATATATGAATTCATTCTAACAGTAGCTTTTTTTTTATTTGGGGAAATTCTGTTGAAAGATTTCTAGAATACAGTGCTCAAAATTCTTTACTTTTTAAAAATGTTCCAGAATGTTTGTAATACTGGGAATAAAGTATTTTGACTTAGCCTACCCCCAGTTTGTCATTTTAAGAGATTTTCAAGTTTCTTTCCATTTGAGTTTTTTCTAAAACTAAGTTCTAAATTTGTTTTACCACTTTCTCTGCATTATATACTATTTTATTTTCAATTGTATTGATGTTTATTTGTGTTTATTTGGGAATTTTTTCATTTTTGACTTAGAAGCATTTTCCTGCTAATCATTCAAAGTGCATAATTATACCCCATTAGCTACTAAAAAAATCCCATTGCCAGCCTATTCTTAACCAAAAAGAATAATCAAACATAGAGTTTTAAAGATAACAAAAAGGCATATAATAGCAACAGACTACATATATCATGAAAATAGACATAAAACCCTACATAAGTACCTTTTCTAGCTCTTCCAAAAGCAACCTTTCTCTTTCTTGCATTTCCATTTCAAGTTGTTGCTAAATAAAAATACAAAAATACATATATTAAATTAGATTAAAATAAACTTCCATAGTTCTTCTATTATCAAATTCCTCAAGGGTAATAAATTTACATATGATTACATAAACACATCTGCCCATTAACATTTTCATGTTCTCTATCACATTCTTCATATTTAGCCCTATTTCATTATTTCTTCTTAATCACTGTCAGCATCCTTTAATTTTAGCTTCAGTTCATTCCAACTGAAAATTGATATAGGGATCACCTGGTAAGAAACTCCTTTTTTCTATGCAAATTCACAACTTCTCTGCAGTTTATAATCTTTGAAAGTTGCCTGAAGAATTGGAAGGTTAAATGACTTGCCCAAAGTCATACATACAGTAAACGACAGGAGGAGACTTTTAGGCTCAGGTCTTCCTAACTCTCACCCTAACAGCATGTATTGCTACTGTTCAGTTGGTAATCAGTGGCATACAACTCTTTGTGACCCCATTTCGGATTTCCTTGCAAAGATACTGGAATGATTTGCCTTTTCCTCCTTCATGTAATTTTACAGATGAGGAAACTGAGGCAAACAGAGTTAAGTGATTTGCCCAGAGTCACACAGCTTAAGTGTCTGAGGCCAGACTTGAACTCAAGAAAATAAGCCTTACTGACTGCAGGTCTGGCACTCTGTCCATTGCCACTGAGCTGCCCAAGGGCATATGATATTTTGGAAAATAATAGTTTATTTCAGTTCATTTCACTTACCTACCTGTGGTAGCATGTAACAGTAATGGGAATTTGAAGATCTTCCCTGCCCCCAATAGGCTGAATGCAATCACATGGAGACTATGGTTGGAGGAATTTGCTGAGTAGTGGAGCAGACCTCACAGGAAGCTGGGAGTCAGAGCAGTTAGAGCTGGAGGGAGGAGAGGACACACCCAAGGAGACAGCTAGGCTAATGAGTGTTGGTTTGTGGGAAGGGTAAAGGATGGTGTGGCTCTCTGTGGTGTTATGGTGTATTAATTTCTTTGCTACTATGATGGGTTTGGTTTTCAGGTTTCGGGATTCAGTTTTCTGGTGTCTGAATAAATGTTTTACTTCTGTCTTCTATATGGAGAGTCTGTTATATTTTGCAATTGAGAACTATACCCTCATATTTGCAGCTGCCATCAGCACCATGAATATTGCACTGGTGCTACATAGCAACAATAACAATTTTATATAAATTGATCTAATTCATTAAAAGGGCAAAGAAGCCAAGGCTTCCTTGCTGCCTTGGGCACAGAAATCCTAGCCTTGGGGGAATTAGTGCTTGCCTCTAGCTGTTTTATAAGGAGTGCTTTCCAGGATGTGCAGAATCTGCAGGAGATTACTATTGTTTTTACTTATATCCTTTTGAATTTATTCTCTTAAACTCTTATTTAACCGAGTGGCTTTTCATTGTAGATTTTGTGTTCTTTAAGTATTTACCATATTTTAAAACCTTAAAACTGCTTTAGGCTTGATCTACAATATTACCTGTAATAAAACATGTATAAAAAACTTAAATTACCATTATTATGGCTTATATCTCTATAAACTTTCATTTCTAAATTGGAGAAAATGCCAGATTATTTATTTGTTTGTTTATTTATTTATTTTTGCTTTTTGGAGGGCAATTGGGGTTAAGTGACTTGCCCAAGGTCACACAGCTAGTTTTTGTGTTAAGTGTCTGAGGCTGAATTTGAACCCAGGTCCTCCTGACTCCAGGGCCCATGCTCTATTCACTGTGCCACCTTGCCCCCCTGCCAGGTTATTTTCCTAAAGCTTAACATCAGCCATAATTACTAACAATCCAATATTGATCCAGAAGGGCAATTAGGTATACAACTTAAAGAGAGTGTTTAAAGATAAGGTAAAGATAGTAATTAAAAGAGACATCATTAAACTTTAAAGTACCTTCTCTAACTCTTCAAGTCTCTGCCTTTCTTTTTCTTGCAGTTCCAACTCTAACTGTTGCTAAACATATAATATAAATAAATACAGAAGACAAATTAGAATAATATGAACTATTATGGATCAGTTCTTCTGTTCTTAAATTTCCCAGGAATAATAAAATTGCATGCACCCACCTAAATTTCAGAAACACACAAATTAATAAAATGTTTAAAATCTTTAAAATAGCTACTAAGAAGAAAAATTGCAATTAAGTTTCCTTTTATAACCAAACTGTATCTACAGTTGGTTTAAAAAATATCAAGTAATTTTCTTTATCTATGAAGCTACCAGATTTCTATTCAAATTACAAGAACTCTCACTAGTCAAAGATTAGCCCTCATATAGACAACTCTTGATCATTTAAGGTAATAGAAGGAAAGTCTTGGATATATTCCTTCAAGTCACAAATAATCAAAATAAACAGTTAATTAAGCATAAATAAGCTACCATTTCACCAGCTAACTTTTGACACAACTGATGATGGTAATGCTTATTTTATCTCAAAAGTGACTCAATACCAACTGCTTTAGCCCATGTATTTTTGGTTAAATCATTTGCTTATAATATAGATGAGGATCCTTTGGCTCTTCTAAGACAAAAATGTCCATCCTAAATTGGGCCTGACGTGGTGAAATGCTGGGCCTCCTATATTCAGAGCTAAATCTCTTCAGTGGTCTAATAAACCTATTAAAGTAACAATAATAACAATAATGATAAAGATAATTAACATTTATGGAGCATTTTAAGATTCGCCAAGAGTAGCTACGCTATTAGTAACAAACCTTTGTATTTGTAAAACTCTCTGTCCTCTCTCCTCTTCCTCCCTCCTTTTCTCCCTTCTCATTATAACCCCACCCTAGCATAATATCTTGTACTTACTAGGTACTTAATATCTTTAGTTTAATTTTAATTTAATTTAATTTTAATTTAATCATCCTTCAGTTGATTCCCTGGTCCTATACCTCCTGCTCTATGAAAGGAAAAAAGGTTCTTCACTACTGAGTCATTAGTTATTCAGTTGTGTCTAACTCTTTCTGACCACATTTTGAGTTTTCCTGATACTGGAATGGTTTGCCATTTCCTTCTCCAGCCCATTTCATAGAAGAGGAAACTGAACCAAAGATAGTTAAGTGACTTGCCTTGACTAGCTGCCTAGACAACTAGCAAGCGTCTGAAGCCAGATTTGAACTCATGAAGATGAATCTTCTTGATTCTAAGCCCCATGCTCTATCCCCTGGACCACTTAGCTACCCAACAGAAATAACCAGTAAGTGACTCTATTTTAACCTTAATTGAAAAGGAAGTAATTTTAAAATCATTAGAAGAAAAGCCTCTGGCAGCAGGATCAAAAAGCTTATAGTTTATCCCCAGATTCTGCTAGCCTTGCCTTGCTCTATGAGGCTATATAACACTCCCTTTATCTCCTCTACACTTTCTTTTGGTTTTCAGGGAAACATGAAAAGTCCTGGGTAAAATGGTTCTCCTGTACTTTTTTTTTATATTAGGCATTGAAAGTCTTCAAAAAATTATTATCAGGAAGTCAGAACTACATTTTAAAAAGATTATTACAGCCCTTCTCAGTTACTGATTTGGTTATAATCTCAACATGAGGTCAACACTTACTAACCTCAAAAAAGCTTTTTCAAAGCAAAAGGTATTTATAAAAAGAGGGCTTCTGAGAAATTCCTACACCTTCCTCTCAATTTATTCTACTGAAAGTTTCTGTCTTAGCTAAGAAACAAGAGAAAAGGGCTATTAATTCTTATTCAAAGTTTATTAAATGGTCAACATGGGATCATACCTCCTACCCCACCCCTGTCCTACCTGAAGCGGGGAGGGGAAGGGGCAAAGATAGGAAGGCTGGAAAGAGAACAAGAAACAGAGAGCAAGAGTAATAATGTAACAATAGCCGACTTTTATCTAATGCTTTTAAGATTCGCAAAATGCTTTACACGCATTACAACTGTACCAGACAATAGAGAGAGAAAGAAATGGAGAGCGATATGGGAAAACAGATCGATAAAAGGCATGTAGGGGAAATGGTAGAGAAGAATGCAGGAAGAAGACTGAACTGCACTGATCAAGAATACAGCAGAAACAATTTCTAAGGCTAATAAAAGCCAGGTTTTACTCCTAAAGAATCCATCTCTGTCATACCTGTTGAAACAACAGCTCCTCTTCTTTCAGTTGTTTCAACATTTCCTCCTCCATTTTAGCAAATTCTTGCTCTTGCTGCAGCTGAGTCACCTCCCTTTGACGCTAGCATTATATTTAAAATAAATAAATAATTTTGTATGAGTCGTTAAAAATGCACCGATCAGACCAGCTGACTGGGTTGCTTCCTTCATTCATACTCACCAATTCTTCTATGACCATATTTGTCTTATATTTGTAAAGCCAGTAGGCAAGGTACTCAATTGGATCTACTGGTTGAAATTTAACCACATCTGCAAGGGCTTGAATCAGGCATCGGCCAAGGAATTTTCGAAGGTATCTGGACTCCATTTGTATCCACTGAAAACTGCTGTGTAAATAAATATATTTTATCAGTGCTAATAAACTGTTTCAGCTAAGGCAACAATGTCACACAATGTAGTATGAATAGTAAAGGGTAAGATGCCACCAAATAATTTACAGAAAGGCAAAAGTGGAAAAGAGCACTCTGAGAAAAATCTGTCAGCAGAAAGGAAGGTGACTGCTATTCAAGGCCACCGCATTCTAGATACTGGTGGCACCAAGCGTGTTTCCTTTGTAAAGGAAAGTTTAGCAGTCAGGTCGGAGATGAATAGAGGACACTAAGAATTTCTTGGTGCTCTATATCTGGAGTCAATACCCCAATGGGCTCAAATAAGTTCAGAAAATTACATATAGGTGAAGTTGCCAGGGGACTACGTAGTATAATGTAAGGGATACTGATAGCCCAGAAGTTATCTTCAAGGCTTAAAGCCCTAAAATGTGTCTTCCTTATAGGCTTTTCCATGGTATCTAAAATTCCCACAAGTCATTTCCTTCTCTCACTATAAAGAAAACATGTTATCTGGAAGAAGTAACACATGAAGTCTTTAATAAACAATAGGAGTGTCATTTAGTAGAAAGAACATTAGTTTGGGAGTCAAAAGACATCAGCCTGAATACTGGCTTGACTACTTATTACCTGATTGACCCTGGGTAAATCAACTAATCTCTCTAGATGTCAGTTTCCTAAACAGTAAAACAATTAGGTTAGATCAATAAGATACCTTTCTAGTGGTAAATCCTGTAATCTCATTACCATATCTGCATTAAATTGGCATGTCAATTAGCAGATAAACATTTATAAAGGACCTACAATGTGCCAGGCACTGTGTTAAGCACTGGAAAGACAAAGAAAGGTAAAAGATAGAATACTCTCAAGGACTTCACAGTCTGTAATGGTAATGGGGATTTGAAGATCTTCCATGTCCCTTGTATTGGCAAGCAAACAGGTACTTAGCACTTTGTTTCAAGTTCATGATTGTATCAAGTATTAAGATCCAGAACTTGTAAATCCCACAGTGGGAGGAAGTTGCTGATGTAATAGGAAGGGGTGGAGCAGGGAGGAGCTAATATCATATATAAGGTTGGTTTTCAACCAAGCTAGAGAGCCAGAACTCCAGAGAACTAAATTGAGAATTTGCTGAGAAAGAGAGAACTGCTAGGATCCTGAAAACTTCTGAGAACTACTATGACTTGAGAAGTGCTTGGAGCCAGAACTTCTTCTGAGAACTGCCAAGAAATTCTCAGAGCCAGCCAGAACTGCTAAGAACTTCTGAGAGCCAGCCAGAGCTGCTAAGAACTTCTGACAGCCAGCCAGAACTGCCAGGAATGAAAACTGATGGGAGTTAGAACTGCTGGAAGCAAGCAGCATGGAGGCTGAGGAGGTACCGTGAGTGAGGAGAGGAGGATCCTTGCTTGAGTGAGTGAGAGAGAAAGAGGAGAATCCTTGCTTGAGGGAGCCTGTTTAGTTTTGAAGGCTTGGGAATGTGGGTGTTTGCAGCATTAACTATGTGTACCAATTTCATGGTTACTGTAATGACTTTGACTTTTTGGTTTTAGGACTTGGTTTTCTGGTATTTAAATAAATGCTTTAGTTCTGTCCTCCATATGGAAAGCCTGTTACATTTTGTGAATCACAACTACACCAGCATGTTCATAGCCACTGTGGGTGCTGTGAATTTAGCATTGCTGGTACACAGTCTAATGGGGGTAAATATGCAAACAACTATACACAAACAAGCTAAAGACAGGATAAACTAGAAATAATCAACAGAGTAAAGGCACTAGAATTAAGGGAGAATGGGGAAAGACAACTTCCTGTAATAGGTGGGATTTTAGCTGGGACTTAAAGAAAGCCAGGAAGTGGAGATGAGAGGGAAGAACATTCCAGGCCTGGGGAACAGCCAGTGAAAGTGCTAGATTCAGGAGATGGAGTCTCTAGTTCAAGGAAGGGGAGGGGAGGGGAAAGTTAGGGAGAAGAAGAAGTAATGGGAAGAGTCAGGGTGGGTAATAGGGAGAGATATAAAGTAAAGGAAAACTGAAAAGGAGGGAGGAGGGCCACAGATTATAAAAAGCTTTGAACATCAAACACAAGATTTTCTATTTGATCCCGGAAGTGAGATGGAATGAGTTGAGAATTGCCACTAGGTTGTGAGCCGGGGTGACTGGGAGGATGGTGGTGCTCTAAGCAGTAATCGGAAAGTTAGGAAGAAGGGAGAGTTTAAGGAAAAAGATAATGAGGTTGGTTTTCAACATGTTAAATATAAGATGCCTACTCAGGTCATTCGAGAGGATGCTAAAGAAATGACATGTGAAGAGTAAGATTAGAATCTTAAAGTGTGAGATTAGAAATGATAATACCAAGAGGGCAGTATTAGATGGGAGGGGGGGGAGAGGGCAAAACTGAGAACCAAGTAGCCCATGGGACAATAATGACCATAGGTAAAAACAAAAATGGTGAAAGAGAAAAGAAAAAGAAAAGCCTTGGGGGTCATTAGCCTTGAATTATAGTCTGTGTACTGCTACCTATTTCTATATAACTAGACAATCAGTTAACATTTGTGAGGATACAGAAGAGTGGTCTTCAAATATTTAAGAACCCTTTTGTAAAAGAAGAAATAGATACACTCTGTGTTGCTTCAAAAAGACAGACTACACAATAGGTAGAAATAACTTCAATAAGCAGATACCAGAACATCTGTCATATAGTGGTACAGCTTTCTCAGGTGGGCAAGCCTCTTTGAACAATTGTTTCCAAACTTTATTCAATGAATCCCTCTCACTAAAAAAAACAAAAACAAAAACAAAAAAACCCAAAGCTGCCACATTTTAAAACCTTGCAATTAATTTATTTAATTCATATTTAATTTAAATAAAATTGTTAAAAACTTGACACAACTATGACACAAATCTTAAACATAAAATAATGTAACAGAAATACTTGTTAATTGAAAAAATTCCTTTGCAATTTTCACATTTATATCTTATAAAATAAACAGAGGCAACATGATAGGGAGACTGTATCAGAGTCAGGATGATTTGCCTGGTCTCAAAGAACCCTTGTGTGAGATGAGGCACATCACTCACCCCTCAGTGACCTAAGCAACTCTCTAAGACTAGACCAAAATAATAATCATAATAATATTACTCATATGATGGGCAGGTTTGTTTTTCAGGTCAACATTTCTCAAAATATGGTATCACTGATGATCTTTCTAGAAGTTATTTTCCAATCACTAACTAAAATCAATATTTTGTCTTTACTTACAGAAGACAACCCTATTTCACACAAGTAAGATATTATGAACATTAGTGAAATATTTTACTTTGATTATAGTCAACTGCTACCCTCAGGAACACGCCCACCCTTCCAAGGGCATATAAATGTTGAGTGGGTTCCATGAGAGACCTTTGGCATCTGAGAGTGTCACTGACCAGTTTTATTGGTAATATGCCAGCATTAGTAATAAAATGATTAATTACCCAGAAGCTGTCTCTTAAACTTTTTAAACATCACAGTATGAATTTGAGGATCTAGCACTGATGCAGAATACTTGGTTTTTCAAAATTATCCAAAGTACACCAATTTCAGGAGGAAATTTTTGTTATAAAATTTGCTTCATCTTTATTATTACCATTAAGAAAATGGCAATTTCTTCTTTTAGCTTAAACACCATTCAAAGTATTTTGGCATGTGAAAGCCAATGCATTTATAGCAATAACATAAAAATGCCCTAGGTTTTGCCTCTAAATTGTCACATAATTTTACAGGAAGACTTCCTTTCAAAACAACCCTTTTACTGGGTTGTTTTATTCTTTTTTAATAAAGTTAAGTTATTTTTGTCACAATTTTTAAAAGTCTATGTTATACTTCACTCATATTTCTTAATAAATTGATTGTAAAGCATATGATATAGACAAATTGCTCAAGGGGCCACATTTTTTAAGCAATGCTTACAGATCTGAATTTCATTCACTGATAAGTTCCAAATGCAGAATCCAGTTCAATTCTCACACATAATGTAATTTTCATTTAAAAAATTCATCAGTAGGGGGCGGAGCCAAGATGGTGGAGTAGAAACAGCTCGTTCAAGCCACTCTGCCCCCAAATTCCCCCCAAACTATGTAAAAGGGGACTCTGAACAACTTCTGGAGCCCCAGCACCCACAGAACGACACAGAGAAGCTAACCTCCCGCTGAGGACAGCCCAGCAGCCCTGCAGGAAGGACCAGCCCAGTGGTCTGGGACCTGGCAGCCCGCAGCTCGCAGAGTGCAGGAACCGAGCTGAGCCCAGGTCTGCGTGAGCCGAGGTTTTAGCCCCAGGGCGGCAGGGCCAGCAGCCAGCTGGAGGAACCCCAGAACACCAGGAGCTGTGGTGACTCCAGAATTATCAACATAGACATGCCTAGAACAAAGTAAGAGGTTAGTGTCCTGTGGACTTTGGGACCGATATTTAGGGAATGCATCGGCTCCCTCCCCTGGGGGCTAGAAGCCTCTGAGGACAAATGCCATTTTGTAGTTTTCAGAGGCAGTTCCAGCTCCCAGCCTGCAAATCGTAGGGAGATCCAGCGATCAGTCTTGGGGGGGGGGGGGGGTAATCGCTCTTGCTTTAACCTCCCTGGATCTGGATTGTGATCTAGGGTGGAAGTCGTGGGTGGGTTTACAGCTTGCCAGAAACGGAAGTTGCCCCCCACACGTTCGGGACGAAAATTCCTCTATCTGGCCTTAAAGCCATAGTGTGGCAACAAGCCCAAAAGTCAAGTAATTAAGTGGCAACATGCCAAGGCAAAGGAAACAGAAAAATGCAACCCTAGACTCCTATTTTGGGGGCATAGAGCGGGAAAAGGACTGTGAGGTCAGAAGTCCTGCTCCAAAAGCCCCAGGGGAAAACATGAGCGGGTTGCAGGCCATAGAGGACCTTAAGAAGGACTTTAAAAATCAAATAAGAGAAGTGGAGGAAAAATTGGAAAGAGAAATGAGAAGGATGCAGGAAAAGTATGAAATGAGGGTCAACAGCCTGACTGAGGAAAACAACACCTTAAAAAATAGACTAACTCAAATGGCAAAGGAGGACCAAACCCAAAAGGGCAATGAGGAGAAGAATGCCTTAAAAAGTCGAATTTGCCAGATGGAAAAAGAATCTCAAAAGTTCACTGAGGAGATTCATTCCTTCAGAGTTAGACTGGAGCAAATGGAAGCTAATGACTTTATGAGAAATCAAGATGCTGTTAAGCAGATCCAAACAAATGAAAGATTAGAAGGCAATGTGAAATATCTCATGGGAAAAACCACTGACCTGGAAAATAGATCCAGGAGAGACAATTTAAAAATTATTGGACTACCTGAAAGCCATGATCAAGGAAAGAACCTAGAAATCACCCTTCAAGAAATTCTCAAGGAAAACTGCCCTGATGTTTTAGATCCAGAGGGCAAAATAGAGGTTGAAAGAATCCACCGATCACCTCCTGAAAAAGATCCCAAAAAGAAAACTCCCAGGAATATTATAGCCAAGTTCCAGAATCCCCAGATCAAGGAGAAAATACTACAAGCAGCCAGGAAGAAACAATTTCAATATTGTGGAAACACAATCAGAATAGCCCAGGACCTGGCAACTTCTACACTGAGGGATCGAAGGGCATGGAATATGATATTCCAGAGGGCAAAAGAACTGGGAATGAACCCAAGGGTCACCTACCCAGCAAAACTGAGTATTTTGTTTCAGGGGAAAATATGGTCATTCAGTGGAATAGAGGACTTTCAAGCATTCTTGAGGAAAAAACCACAATTGAATAGAAAATTTGACATCCAGACACAAGAAGGAAGAGATGCCTGAGAAGGTAATCAGGGAAAAGAAATCAAAAGGAACTTATCAAAGTTGAACTATTTACATTCCTATATGGAAAAGCAATAACTGTGATATCTTTCTCACTATGAAAATAATGGAAGAAGGGTATGTGGTCATATGAATACATATGTGAATGTGTGTGTATATGGTTGCAGTTATATATGGATAGAGGGCATAGGTTGAATTTGTTGGGAAGGGAGAATACTCAAGGGATGAAATTATGAGGTGAGAGAGAAAAATGGCAAGAAGAGATGGGGAGAGACAGGGTAGGGTAAACTATCCCATGTAGAAGAAGCAAGGGGAAGTGGTTGCAAAGGAGGGGGAGAATAAGGAAGGCTAAAAAGGCAAAACCACATTCACATGGAATTTGGTTCAGGGAGAAAATGACATACATACTAAATGGGATATCTCAACCTGCAGCAGGATAGGGGGAAGGGGGATGAGAGGAGGGAGGATAGATGGGAGGGCATCCTTGGGGGGAGGGGAGGTTGGAAGTACCCACTATAGAAAAGGGACAGGATCATGTAAGGAATGGACCAGGTGGGGGGTGGGATGAGTGGGAGGGAATTATAAGCAGCCTTGTACAACATATCTACTATAATAATGTTTTACATAGCTAGACATGTATAACATATACTGAATTACTTATCCCCCAAGAGGGAATGGGTGACAAGGGAGGAAGGAAATGGATCTGAAATTCGAGGTCTTAACATTAAATGTTTCAAATATATATAAATATTATTATTAATACTCTTTTGCTTGTAATAGGGAGATAAGATGCGCAGGCATTGGGACACAAAGACTCACCTTCCTCTAATGGAAAAGTCGATGGGGGTATGGGAGAAGGTATGGGAGAAAGCAGATTGGAGGAAGCGATATCTTGTGGGACTACTATTCTGGAAGGTTGGGTAGGGGAATAATGGGGGGAAATGATTGTAACTCAAAATCTGGCGGAAATGATGTAAAACAGAAGTTAATAAAGCATTTGTTTAAAAAAAACAAAAAAAAATAAATGTAGTTATTAACATTTAATAAAAAAAATAAGCAAACAACAACAACAAAAAAATTCATCAGTATAGAAAATTTCTCTTAATGTGGTACTGTCATCAATAGGTTCATAAAATAGTAAATCTTCCCTAACATCAGTTTCAGTATTATACACATGTAAGCAAATGAAAATATTTAATTGTACTATTACTACATCTACTTGCAATGCAAAATAAGAAGACTTGCTTGTTAATTAATTGATCACAGAAGTCTTCAAGTACATGGGTGTTCTTCCTAGAGAAGTTGCTTTGCAAATGATCCAGCAACCATCATTTCAACTTTGTCAATAACTTGTCCATTGGTTTCAGTCATGTACAACCCTTCATGACCCCATTTTAGATTTTCTTGGCAAAGATACAGGAGTGGTTGACCATTTCTTTCCCTCTAGCTCAATTCACAGATGGGTAAACTGGGGCAAACAGGGTTAAGTGACTTGCCCAGGGTCATACAACCAGTGTTTAAGGCCACATTTGAACTCAGGTCTTCCTGACTCTAGGACCAGTTCTCTATCCACCAAGCCACCTAACTACCTCTATCAATAGCTGTAGGTAGTACCAATATTTGTCCTATGGATAAAACTTTTTATATTTAGCAATGCTACAAAGTAACCTCATACAATCCAAACAATTCTTTTGATATTAGTTGTAGTTTTGAGGAAAAGTTGTTTTGGATCATTAAGAACATCTAGCTTTCTCTGTGTTTGGTTATATATTCTGTCTTTTCTGTTTATTCTAATATTTCTTGTTATATCATTGCAATGTTGAATTCTGTTTACTCAATTCTGTTTTTCAAGATGTCTGTCACTTGGGTAAGGGTTTTTCACCCCTGTGTTATAAACTGTTTATTCAGCTTCCAAATGCAGCAATTTCCATCTTTATCTCATTTCAGCTCTTCCTTTATTTCTTCCATCCACTCTTGGGAACCTGGTAGTCAAACCAATCTTTTTTTCTAGACTTCTACTTGAAATTATTGCACAGTAATTTTCTTGGAAATTCCTTAACCCATGCTATTTCTTAATTGTATTATGCAAGTTTTCCCCTCTTTTATTCTGCTCATCTATCTCTTCCAGGTCAGTTCCTGAATTGGGACTTTGTATCAGAGTCAGACTCTACCCACTCCCTCAATCCTGGATGGAATGACTAGGCCTAGGTCCTTTCTTCTGCTATGAACTCAGTGGGACATCACTGTACCAAGGTAGATGCTATACTACTTCCTCTCTTCCCTGTAGTACAGATGCCCCTGCCTGGGACAGGGTATGGCTAAGGTCCTGCTGCTACTTCTTTACTATAGTCCCAACCAGAGCCCAATCCTTTACAATTCGCAAAGAGGAAGTCTGAGACTCCAGCTACTTTCTCTTGATCTGGATCCTAAACAGAAAACCATAGTGGTCTCAGTCTTGTCACCTGGTATAGTTACGTACAGTCAATTCTCAGGCTTTAGCCTAGTACTGACAGCTCCTGTCCCAAGAATGCTACCCAACTAACAAAGCATCTTGGCTTCAGGTCTCATCCCTAGAAATAGTCTCAGATGGGATAAAGGGGCTCATTGCTATAAATCTTAAGTTTTATTCATCTGGAATACTTCATTATCATATCTAAGGTTGTTCTCAGTGGGTCTGACTAAGCAGGAACCTTTTGTGTCACCATCTTTACCAGAAGTTTTATCAAAGTATGCTGCATATACATTTTCAAGATGTCATTTAGATCGATCATATTCTATGCCATCGGCAGCTAACTCACATTTGCAAAACAAAGTAAGCAATCTTTCCTCTCCATCAATAACTGTAACTGTGAATCTCAATGATGGAGGGAACTGTTTTCTAGATTAGGAAATCCCCCCACACACTTAAATTGTCTCTATTGTCTTTGGTAACACTAGTTTGAGTAGCTCTAATGGGTTTTCTCTTCAAATCAATTACACATTTATCCATTATGAAGGGATACTATTTCACTTTTTTAAAACTAGAGAAAATAACCATTTTAAACAAATTTAAATTTAATCATTGAATATTTCAAACACTTATGAATAATCCATTCTTGAGTGATTTCAATTTCATAAAAGTTGCCAGTTTTTTTCTATTTAGTACCAATTAAAAGAAAAACAGAACAATGGAATAAACTAGAAAAGGAAGAATCAGAAATAACTAAATTCAATAATCTGATGTATGATAAACTCCAAACAAGAAATTACCTAGGAAAGAACTTCCTATTTGGCAAAAACTATTAGGAAAGGCTGGAATAATTTAAGTTCAGACCAACATCTTAAAGCACATACAATAAATTGAATGTGATGTGAATATTAAAGGTCATAGCATAAGAAAATTAAAGAGAACCATGTCAAGTGTCTTTCACGCTTAAGGCTAGGGAATAAATCATGAACCAAATAAAGGATAAAAACAACTACAAAAGATAAAATGGATCTTTGTGACTTCATAAAACTGAAAAGATTTTCCTCAAGGAAAAAGAAATTAACTACAACTAAGAAACTGAAAAAAAAATGTTACTATGAGATATCTCTGATAAGGGTCTCATATCTAAACAATATAAGCAACTAATAAATAGAACAAAAGCCATTCCTCAATAGCTAAGTGGTCAAAGGATTGAACAGTTCTCAAAAGAGAAATACAAACTATTAATAACTATAAGAAAGAATGTACCAAACCACTAATAAGAGGGAAAATGCAAATCAAAATAGCTCTAAGGTTTCTTCAACCCACACCCAGCAAATTAACAAAAATAACAAAAGAAGGGATAGGTCAGTGTTGGAGGAGTTGCATCAACACTAAAGCACTGGCTGTAAGCTGAGTGGGAAATTGGCCCATTCTGGAGAGCAAATTCTGAATAATGCAAAGAAAAGTGGCCTTTGATCATACCCTTAGATTACCGATGTCAGGCTTCTGATGTGCTGGTTAGCTTTGCTGAACTGTCTGTTTCTTCTTTCTTTGTTATACAAGGGGGGAGGAGGGACACACTGAGAAATGAAAGGTTTTTTAAAGTTTAGTTTGCATACTCTATTTATCAAAAGATTAGAACAGGTATTATGGTACTCAACTGAAACAGAGACTACATGCTTCACCACTCAAATTTGACAGTCATCACAACACAAATTTGTCTGGGTCACAGAGCTACGGGTAATGGTTTCAGATCATGTCCAAATCAAGATTCAACACCTACCAACTCAAAACTGACTTCATTTGTTCACACTATATTAAATGATCATTGCTCTGCAATGCCGGTCATTTGTAGAATTTGACATGTTGCTTTTTTGTTGGCTTTGATTTGAAATTTGTTTCCATTGAACAAAAATACTCAAATATGTATGATAGTCTTGGCCATTAGTTTATAGCCCCACCCACAAAAGGGTCTCATCCCCCCTCCAGGAGGCCTTGCCACATTATCCAGCACACTGTCCATTTCTATTGCTCTAGAGCTGTCCCATTAACCCTCCTGAAGTAAAAGAAATTGGGGGGGGAGTTGAATTAGTTAGCCTCTAGGATACCTTCCATCTCTAAATCTGTGTTCCTATAATCTTTTGTCAATAAAGTTCCCTTATTTGGAATTACAAATGGTATTGGCATGTCTGCACAATTAGTGATTTGGACAATGGGTATAGTCAGTCGCTGGCAGCTAGGTGGCAGTGGTGATGAAATTCAAATAGAGCAATGAGAAGCAAACACTTAAAAGTCACTTTAGGAGAAGTAAGATTCAAGTAGGCTGGTCAATGAATTACCTGAAACTAGCAGTCCCTATGCCATCAGACAAATGGGCTGAACAATGGAATAATGTTTTGTCTAGATATTTGCAAAACTTTGAACTGTGGTCCCAGGCTACCTCATCTCCCCACCCACCAAAGGTTCTCCTCTATAAGAATACCTAGCTAGCCTCTTCTGTGTTAGGGGCATCTCCCTTTAATAAGAGGCAACCCCCTTAAGTAGCCATCTCCCTTGGGGGGCTACCACCCCCCCTTAAGCTGATATGTGCCACTAAGGGAGGTCTCCCTTAAGTGGGGGGCATCCCTCTTAAGCGAGCATCTCCCTTTAGTGGGAGGCATCTCCTTGAAGTTGCCATCTCCTTTAGAGGGGAGCCCACTGTCTCTTGGGGGCTGCCTTCCTTAGGGAGCTGTCACCCCCCCATAAGTTGGGGTCTCCCTTAGTCTTGGTTTCCCTTAAGA
Source organism: Gymnobelideus leadbeateri (assembly GCA_011680675.1). NCBI lineage: Eukaryota > Metazoa > Chordata > Mammalia > Diprotodontia > Petauridae > Gymnobelideus > Gymnobelideus leadbeateri. The sequence continues at coordinate 620,154 of WOXC01003516.1, forward strand.
GGCAAAGGAAAGTACTTGGTATGTTGTGATATCCTTTATTTGATTTGGAGACTGCCTGAGCAGATTCATTTGAGATGACCTTACACCTCAACATTTTGAGGTCCCCCTGAACCTCATCAGTAGAAAACATGCTATTCCTAGAGTTAGGAAGACTCAAATTTTCAAGTTCAAATCTGGCCTCAAACATTTACTCTCTGTGTGACCCTGGTTAAGTGATTTAACCCTGAGAAGGAAATAGCAAACCATTCTAGCATCTTTGCAAAGAAAACCCAAATGCAGTCACAAAAAGTTGGACACAGTTGAAACAACTGAACAAGAAGAACAAATATAGGTCAGGTAAGGACCTCAGGTAGTGCTTTAAAGGATTGGGGGTTTTGTTGTTGCCTGATTTTTGTTTTGGAATATTTTGTTTGTTTGCTTATTAAAGTACAAAATATTTTTTTTTCCAGAAGGGGGTGGAATACTAGAGCAGAAGATATTTGAGATGTGATGGACCTCTTAGAAGAATTATGAGAGAAATAACAAGGAGCTCCACATATACTTCAGATCCTCCCTCTAAAAACACCTCAGGGTAGTGTAACTGGTCTAAAGCTCAGATACTCCTTCCACAGCAAAAGGAGACACAGTCCAGAAGATGTGTCCAGTTCATTTCACTACCAATATTTCCTCCTGTCCTAAGGAGGAGCTAGAACCTAGAGCAGATCCAACGAAAATCCTAATGCACTATGGCATTATTCATGTTTTGCCCTCAAATAATTATTGTCCAAAATATTAGGTGCCACAATTAAATTTTATGCACCGTATTGATCCAAAGGCTAGACTAATTCATGAAAGTATTATTATAAACACTATAGCATCAAAGCACCTAGACCCCAAGTAGCCCTCACCTCAGCTTTCTCCTTCTCCTTAAGTACATATGCAGTAAGTACTAGCACATCTCCAAGTACATCTGTCTCCTCAGCACTGCAGGGAAACAACAACTGTCAATGCCCAACCATCTTCAGTGTTCCCTGGGAAGCAACATTTGTATAGAAAAAACAACGTATTGAATCTTGTTGTGTGACCTGGAAGAAGTCCCAACACCTCCAGTCTCTATTTCCAGGTGAATTTCACACTATTCCCTTTGGAACATTCTATGTTCTAGCCAAACTGGACCACTGGTTCTCTATTCTCATTCTGCCTCTCCAGCCTCCAAGCCCAATTCTATATGCCTAAAATGAATCCCCTCTACATCTCTCAACCAGTCCAAATTTTTCTTTTCCTTTTGGACCAAGAGTTCTTCTCCTGCAGTAGACTCCCCTCACCTCCAAAGTGATAAAAAATATTTAAGGGGCTGGGAGAATTTGGATGGGAAAAATAATTTTGTCAACTATTTCAATAAAACTGCAGTTCTTTGTAATTACATGTAGCTTATAGTTTATGCATTTAAAATCATTATTCTGAGAATGCCAGAAGGGTCCATAACACAAAAGAAGAAACACAAAAGAACTCCTGTTATAGACTAATTTTCTCCAAGAATTTTCCTTTAACTCTCCCTAATTATTGATACCTGCCAGAAATGATCCCTAGCTAACCCTTCATACTTTTCAGGTAGGAAAGGATCTTCTGGGGAAACAGAATCCCTGTCTCTTAGATCTTACAATCTAATCAGTTCTACTGGAATACAGATTTCCTGAAGGCTGAGGAGAGAGGCTGTGAAAGGATTATCCTATTGGGAGTTAGAGAAAAAAGTCCAAATCTTTGTCTGGAGACTTGTGTGACTAAGATCATCTCTCCTGCCTTTCCTTCCAACTCTTCAGGTGTAAAATAAAGGCGTTAGCTAAGATATCTGTAAGCTCCTTACAAACTGTAGCAATCCTATGCCTATACCCCTTTTCATCCTTGAATCCACAGGCCTAAAATAGTGCTCTCCATGTAGGAGGTGCTCAATAATTCTTTGCCAAATGTGAACTGTTATCTGTGTCTCAGTTTCCTAGTCAGTTAAATGGGATGAGGGGTGGGGGGAGTATGGGTGGAATAAATTACCTCTGAGTTTCTTTCCAGCCCTGGGTAAAGAGGAGACACATTTTCCTAACTTCAATTTCGCCCTTGTAAGGAGAGGGGCAGGATTCGGAAAAGGAGAAAAAGAAAGAAGGAGGGAAAGGGGGAAAGAAGAAAGCAGAGATGAAAGGAGGGAAAAGGGAGAGGGGAAGGAGGGAGAAATGAAGAGGGATGAAAAAGAGAGAAGGGAGAGGAGAGAATAAGAGTGAGAAGGGGAGAAAGGAAGAAATGTGGTAGAAGAAGGAAGGATCATGAGAGGAAGGAGGGGGCAGGGAGGAAGGGGAGAGAGGGGGCAGAGGAAGGTATGTGTGGGGGTGGGAGGAGGGAATATGGAGGAAAGGAGATTGGGAGTAGGGAGGAAGGGGAGGGAGAAGATGAGAGGGAAAGAGTGAGAAGATAAAGGAAGAATGGAAAAGGGGAAGGAGGGAGGAGGGTTGGAAAAAGAGAAGGTAGGAAGGCAGAAAGGAAGGGTTGGAAGGAGAAAAGAGAAGGCAAGAAGGAGAAGAGGAAGGAGGGAGCAAGAAAGAGGGAGGGGAGAGAGAGGAAAAGAGAGGAAGCTGCGGTGGAGGTGGAGGAGGAGGAGGAGTAAGGGATGGAAGTGTAACCAAAAGATAAAAGGTCAAGGAGTGGGACCCTTAGTTTAACCCTTTCGCTTCAGAAATAGGGAAAATGAGGCACAGAGCTCAGCTCCCTCATATTACAGTCGAGGTTAAAGATCCTTGCCCTGGGCTCACGAAGGCCAGTATTGGAAGGTGGCCCTCTGGACCCCATGCCCTGAACGGGGTCCACAGCCCCATCCCATCTCCCCAGGGGGGTCCCGAGGCAAGGGCGTGCTTGCCCTCCCCCTCCACGCGTGCCCCCCCCCCCACTGTCATGCCCAGCCAAGAGCTCGGCGGTGCACCATCACTGCCACCACCACACTCTCCCTGCCCCCTCCCTGCCCCCCGACAACGACAACCCTGCGACCAACAATGGCTGCAGCTGCCCGAGCGCCCGATCCTCTCGCTCGCCCCCGGGGCTGGTGTCTGCGTCCCCAATCCGGATTTACTCGGCCGAGGCCGCGTCTCTTCCTTTGCTAGGTAACCACGGCCTCGCGCGTGCGCCCTGCGGCTGGGATGGGGGTGGACGGAGGGAGGGCGGAGGGTAAGGATGAGCTGGCTGAGCAGGGGTGGGGAGAGAAGGAAGAAAAGATTTCCTTCTGAGCCCAAGGTTCTTTAGGATGCCAGCGTGGGTTTCGCGTGCATCTCGCACGCCTGGACCCTAGAAGAATAGAGGGACGGGGAAGAGGGGTGCTAATATAAAGTGCAAATGCTGGGTGCATCCTCCAGCTGTTGAAGAAATCCTCTTTGGGACTCCCTACTTTCCGGGGTTGTCCTGGATCCTGGGGCTAGTGAGAACTGCCTTTGGCGTGTGACCGGACTACCTTTGTGCAGGGCTTCCTTTGCATCCCCAAAGAAGACACACTAAAGGGAAGGTAGCCTATTAAAGAAACACTGGGGGCCAGGAAGCAGGAGACCTCTCACCAAGGGTGCATGGGGCTAGCTCTTAAGGGATAGTATAGTGTAGGAGATGCACAGTGTCTTAGACTTAGACTTAAAAGTATATTTACTAAAAGATACATGGTTATGCATCTTTACTGAAAGACACAGCTACCTTAGATGAGTATCTACTAACCGCCTGGTTATTTGCATATTTTTTTCATGGGCAAAGGAAGATTTCTCTCAGGGATTTCAGGATTCAGAGACAAACCAATAAGGGTCATGCCTATTCACCATGCCCTCCCACTTCGTGGCACATCTCAGTTCCTTAAGGGTATTTTTTTGCTTTTCTATGTATTCCCAAAGCATAACTCAAAAACTTGCATACAATAAATGCTTAATAAATGCTTGTTGATTTACTGAATGCTGTGAGGTCTCAGGGTTGATTTGTGCACTTTGATAGCACAGGATCTGGCAGCTTCTACACTGAGGGATCAAAGGGCATGGAACATGATATTCTGGAGGGCAAAGGAGCTGGGATTAAAACCAAGAATCACCTACCCAGCAAAACTGAGTATCATGTTTCAGGGGAAAATATGGTAATTCAGTGGAATAGAGGACTTTCAAGCATTCTTGAGGAAAAAACCAGAGTTGAATAGAAAATTTGACATTCAGACACAAGAAGCAAGAGATGCTTGAGAAGGTAAATGGGAAAAAAATCATAAGGAACTTATCAAAGTTGAACTATTTACATTCCTACATGGAAAAACAATAACTGTTAACTGATGAAACCTTCCTCAGTATGAATATAGTTGGAGAAGGGTATATGGGCATATGAATACCTATGTGAATGTGTGCATATATATACAGGTATACATAGATAAGAGGGCACAGGTCGAATTTAATAGGAAGGGATGATACTTAAAAGGTGAAATCAAGAGGTGAGAGAGGAGTATAAAGAGAGGAGATGGGGAGAGACAGAATGAGGTAAACTATCTAGAAGAGGCAAGGGGAAATGGTCACAAGGGACAGGAAGAACAGGAAGGCAAAAAGGCAAAACCATATTCTCATTGAATTTGGCTCAGGGAGAGAGTGACATACATACTAAAGAGGATATCCCACCCTACAAGAGAGTAGGGGGAAAGGGGATGAGAGGGGGGGTGATGGAAGGGAGGAGGGAAGGGGGGAGGGAAGTTGGAAGCACCCACTTTTGAAAAGGGACAGGATCAAAGTAGGGAATAGACCAACTGGGAGGTGGGATAGGAGGGAGGGAAATATAGTCAGTCTTTTACAATATATCTACTATGGTAATGTTTTGCATAGCTATACATGTACAACACATACTGAATTGTTTGTCTTCCCAGTAAGAGTGGGTGACAAGGGAAGAAGGGAATGAATCTGGAATTCAAACTTTTAAAATCAAATGTTTAAAAATATATAAATACTATTATTACTACTATCTTACATATAATTGGAAAATAAGATATACAGGCATTGGGGCACAGAGATCCACCATTCCCTTCTGGAAAAGTTGAAGGCGGTATGGGAGAAGAGATGGGAGGGAGCAGATTGGATGAGGGGATATCCTGTGGGACTGCTATTATGGGGTGGTGGGTAGGGGAAAAATGGGGAAAAAATTGTAATTCAAAATTTGTCGGAAATGAATGATGTAAACCAGAAGTTAATAAAGCATTTGGAAAAAAAAAAGATTGGGAGCTATAAACAACCTCAAAGGCCCTCAAAGTGCAAACCCTTCATTCTATAGAAAAGGAAACCAAGGGACGGCTAGGTGGCGCAGTAAGAGCTCCGGCCTCAGAGTTGGGATAACCTAGGATTGAAACCGGCCTCATAAAATGAGCACCCACACATAAATCATGACTAGCCGTGTAACCTTGAGCAAGTTACTTAACCCCAATTGCTTTAAAAAATAAAAAAAAGAAAGAAAAGGAAAGGAAACCAAGGCCTGGAGAGAAGTCATTTGATCAAGTCATAAATTATGAACCAGATTTTTTAAACACAGGTCCTTAGACTCCCCACTCCTCGGGATCCTTTTTCTTTCTTTCCTGGATTATTATCTTAAAGATGTTGCTGTCTAATTGCCCTTCTGCATTCTGTTTTAGAAACAATATGAGATTCTTTCTGATGAGTAAAGCCCTTATGACATGGGGCAGTAGGCACCTACATCACAATACCACAACTAGTTGAAGACAGAACCCCTGCTGGAAAGTGTCCGCTTGCTCGGAGATATTCTCCCCACCTAAGGGTGAAAGTCTGTTGGTAAGGTGGTTCTGTTGGAAGCCCAAACTGTCTTCTTATGTCGAATAAATAGAAATTTTGTCAGCCTTGATGATTTTATCAAAGTTCCATTAGTCTGGCTTCGGATCGATCAAAGAGGCAGGGGGAGAAAGAGGGAGATTCAGAATATTTGAGTATACTCATAACTGCCAACACTTGTACAATTTTTTTCATATGGAGATAGGAATGAGGTTAAGAATCTAAGAAGGACTGGTGTCAGCAAGTACTCTATGCGTAAACCTACAAGTGCTTAGAATATTTCCATTTAAAACTTTGGTCTGTGATTGAAACAATGTGCCTCTACACTGGTGTTTTTACAGGAAATGGCTTTGGAATCTGAGTACCTGAAGAAGTGCTTGGGAAAATGTTTAGTTCAAGGCCTTGCTCACTTGGTTCAGCATCGACCTTCAGATCCGATAGAGTACCTGGCATTTTGGATTTATGAATATAGGAGACAAATTCATGCAAGTCATCAGGTGTGTGTATGCAAGATCCATTTCATTATTGGTTTTCAGGATTCCCTGGATTAACTGTATCTATAGAAGGGTCCTAGGATTGTCCAGATCTCCTCTCTATATCCCATTTCAGGGGACCTGGGCTCAATCTCAGAGAGACCATCAGCAAGGCAGCTTCGGGATAAAGATAACTTCTTAGTCCCAATTTAACTCTCAAAGGTATTTTGGTTGCAGAAATTCCTGAAGTCAGGGATTTGCAATATATGTTGAGAGACTAAGCATTTGATTTCAGAAACCTTATGGTTAATGAGTTGTCAACCACCTACAGGATGACAAAGAGCTTAGAGTTATAAATGCAAGATTTCTTTATTGGGATATAACTCCCTCTTCTCTTCCCTCTTTGTCCTTCCCCCCCCCCCCAACCCGGGATTTTTCATTCCCATCTAGGTCACAGACTTTTATTAACAGTTAATCTAATTGTTCGATTTCTGGCATTTGGCTTTTTGCAACAACAGAAAATGCTAGAGAAGCTTCGGCTGAGTGAGGAGAGAATGGAGAGCCTTTTGCAACTGGAAATAGCACAAAAACTGAAGGCAGAGGAAATTCAATTCCAGAAAAAACATGAAGAGTTTCAAAAAGTGAGTTATCTTCATTGGTTTCAGCGACAACTTTATGGCCCAACAACAAACTCAGTTTTTATTGCATGTCATGATTTTATGTGTTTAAGAATCAAGGGGTTTTTCTTGAAGTATTGAACATCCCTTTTTTCCATTTTTAATTTACAGGTGTTACTATATTTAATCCCCTTGGATTTTACAAGGAAAATCCAATACATAATGTATTTTAGTAGCATTGGTGTTAGAGCCTCATCTAGAGAAAGGAAAAACAAAAGTCATAATACCTTGCATAATTATACCTTACATTTCATAAGATCAGAGACTGAGAACTGAAAGAAACTTAGCAGTCGTCTGGTCCAGTCCTCAAATATTACAGATGAGGAAAGTAAAGACCAGATGGATAAACTGATTTCCCCAAGGTCACACAGTAAGTAAAAGAGCTGGGATTTGAACCAGGTCCTCTAAATCTAAACCCACATCCAGCATTGTTTACATTGTACCACGATGTTAATGATATGACTCTCTAGTTTACAAAGTACTCTTGAATAAGTAGGACCTTTTCTGAACACTTCATTGAAAATAGTTGTGCTGAGGTGGCTAGGTGGCGCAGTGAGTACAGTGCCGGCCCTAGAGTCAGAAGGACCCGAGTTCGGTTCCAGCCTCAGACCCTTAACGCACACACAAACAAAAACCTAGCTGTGTGACCTTGGGCAAGTTACTTAACCCCAATTGCCCTCCAAGAAGCAAAAAAATATATATATATAGCAAAAAAAAAATAGTTGTTCCTTGACTTTATATCTTACAATTTTCATAGCACCTGATAACGAGATCATAGAAACCTTTCTGTTTATGAAGAGCTTTCAGATGGAAAAGTTATTTTACTCTGATTTATTTCTTTCAGTCAACATCTTTACATTTTAGGCATGGAGTATTTTAACTTCTCAGAACTCAAGATTATCTGCAGTGAAGAAAGCAGTCTTTTTGTGTGGCTGCTCACTATGCTGATAATCTCAGAGCAAATAAATTGGTTTTTTTTGTTGCTGTTCTTGTTTTCAGTCCTGATTTTTTACTTCATCATTGGAGGGATCTCTCATCATGGAAACCCCTTCCACTTATGCAGATCTTCCATTCATCTGTTACTCAGGTCTTAGAAAGTTGCTTTGGGACACTGTAGCAGCAAGCACCCCAACATCCCCAGGGTGGCTGCCAACACAGGTTCTTAGATCTGCTTTTCAAAAGGAAAGCAACTCAAAATGGGTCAACAAGCCTACTTTAATCAAACAAACACACATTACCTAGTTCAGGGGAAAATGGTCAGCACCCCGAACTTCAGAGTTATAGAACTTACAGATCAAACAGACAGGCTTCCAGACTGTCCAACCATTATATCAATACCAGAGAGGGAAGCATCAACATCTGGGTTTTCAAAGACGGTGGGGGGGGGGGGGCTCTCAACAACGGCTTCCCAGACTCTCATCTGGTCAAACCACACAACAGTTCTCAAAGCGAGCCCTTGCCAAAGCAAAGCCTCTCCTCAGGGTTTATATAGCCTTCTCCTGGCTCAGAGAACGTAACAACCTTCTGGACCCACTGCCCAATCACAAAGTATCAAGGTGTGGGCTTTCCTGAAAAACAAGCCTCCCACCACAAGCTCCAGGTGCACTTACTTAATTAAGCTAGGGGCAGGGAAGATCTTTAAATTTGCATTTCCATTACAGACACAGAGAGTTTAAATAACTTGTCAATGTTCACAGTCAATATGTGTCATCAGTAACACTCAACCTCAGGGCTTCTTGACTCCAGGGCCTGCCCCTCTGAACACTAGACATGCTGGCCCTGGCAATAATTGAACTTCTAGGGAAAATGTTTATTTTGTGCTTTTTACTCATGCCATATTTCTTTCCCTGAACAAAACTATTTTGGGGACTGAGGCAAAATGGAAATACTGGATCCCTTTCTTTGGTCATGTATTAGTCCTATATCTACAAATTAAGACTGACCCCAGAGTTCCACTGAAATTTTGAATGAGGTGTGTTATTTCTTTCACAAAGGTAACAGATCTAGTCACCTTAAATTTTGCTTCTTCTCCCAGAAATGTTTTTTGCATTGACTTGAATTGCCCTGGTCTAGATTAAATTCAAGTAGAATATTTCTGTTGCCCTAATTCTGTGTAATTCTTTGCTTATTTCATCTCATATGTTGTTTATTATACCATTATTATGTCACAGAGACTGAACATTTGTTCAATTTGCTGCTTCTCATCATCAGTATGTAAATTTATCAAGGTGGCAAATTGTATTTTTTAATATTTTAGCAACTCGGTGTTAAAAGCAGCTGATGGTTCAATAAACCTCTGAGCGTGCTTTTAGGAAGATGTGAGTTCAGCCTGGCCTCAGACACTTACTAGATGTGTAGCCTTGGGCAAGTCAGTTAATTTCTGTTATCTCGGTTTTCTCATCTGAAAAATGGGGGTAACAATAGCACCTTCTTCCCAAGGTTGTTGTGAGAATGAAATGAGATAATATGTGTCAAGAACTTAGCATAGTGTTTGACTTATATAATGTATTATAGAAATACTGGCAATTCTCATCATCATCATTTACATGTAGCTATCCCTGGTTTTATAGCTGTTTTATAGGTTTTCTAGCAAATTTGGCCAAGAACTCAAGGAACTTAATCTAATGAGGAAGACAACAGAAAAGGAAGTTAAATATTTATCTACCAAATATTTGTTGAGCAGCAACTATGTACAAGGACCTCAAAAAAAATTGCTTGTGAGGAAAGTCAGTCCTCTTAAAGAGTTGTTCTTTCCCTTCAAGACTGATGCCTTACCTGAGCTGGTGGTCACCAATATCTGGCCAGAGGTCCCAGATATTGATAGTACAGGTACAAGGGAGGTAGCCAGACTCTTTCAGGAACATAGAACTGAGATGCAAAAGTGTGCCACTGAAACCTCTTTACTTCAGAGCATTTATTCATTTAGGTATGAATTAGAAAGTAATTAACTATGACTAATAATATAGAGGCAGAGAAGAGAGTGGAGCAGCCTTCCAATCAGGAAAACTCCAGGCTTAAGCTCTTGCCTCTAACTCACTGTGACTGTTATGACCCTGGAAAAATCACTGAATCTCTCAGTGCTCTCAAGAAAATCTTTCAGACTATACATTTCAGAAGCTTGCAGGCTTCATTAGGGATGAAGTTTTCTTCATCTGCTGATGAAGTCATGGAACTAGATTAAAAAAAAACCTAATGGGTCAGTAAGAAATACTAAATAGAGCAAAGTTCCAAATATCAAGGAAATGTCTCTGATATGCTGACAAATTTCACCTGAACTTTTCATTTAAGTTGATATTAATGAAATCATGGGATGATCCAGGCTTATCCCATCAGTAATCAGCCCTCTACCTAAGTTTAATTATAGTCTGTAAAGATCAATTAGTTTCCCTAATGCTTTTTTTTAGCTCAGACATAGGTTTCCCACACACACACCCTTTCCTTGCCCTTGCAGTTCAGAAAATCTACACTGATCTATTAGCATTCTTCTGATTGTGACTCCAAGTAAAAGAACACTGATATTTTTTAAAGGGCCTGTTACATTTCCTTTTTCTCATTTATTTTCTAAGCACTAAAATGTACTTGAATTCAAACAAATGTTTTTTCAGACTTCCTATAATCCCCAGAAGACAGAGTAGAAAACTCATGATTTGGGGTAGGCTGCATGCCTCCATCCTGTCAGCTGAGATCTATATTGCTCACCACATCAACATTGAGCTTCTCTTTTCATCGTTTCTATTGTACTTTCCCCAAATCTGGGATTACACTTCCATTATTACAGAATCCTATCTTCCCACAAGCCACGCTTAGCAACCAGCAGAAATCCCCCCCCCCCCTTGCTTAAGGATGCTCTTAGCAAGTTTCTCTACCTTGCTCCCCGTTCTTTACTCGTTGTTTATTTTAATTTTCACTGTTTAGAGCAGTGGTCATTAAATCAAGGGCCATGGCTAATAGAGGTGGGAATCACTCAACTGTCTTTACTGGCTGTATGATCAACCAATCAGAGGGTAGGAAGCCAAATAACATCCAACACAACCATACCTACCCTTATTCCCCAACACTTTTCTATTTCCCTACTGGGTATCCTCCCCCGGCTATGCAAATGTCTTACTTTGCCCCATCTGTACCAGGTATCAGTCCCTCATAGCAGCTGTAAATTAAACAAACAGCTACCCCCGGGACCTGCACAGTTCCCAGTGGGAAAATTCTCTACTCCCTGTCCCCAGATCAGCTGGTAACTGCAGCAGGTGCTTCTTAGGGAGTGACCTCTGCACTTTGGGCAGTGACTGGTGAGTAAGACTGTTACCTCCTCTCTTTTTGAACAGGACAGAAATGAGTCACCTAGGACACACAGACATAAATAGACAGTGATAACCAATGGCACATCTTATTACACTGAATTTCTTTCCCTACCCATATTCCAGATTTCTCTGTTACTGTCAAGGGCAACACCATCATTCCAATTCCCCAGATTTCTGTTCAATTCTACTTCTCACTTTCCCTCATCCCACATTCACATAAACAGCTAGTTAGCAGGTTTTGCCATTCTGCCCCTTGCTTTGACATCTCTCACATCTGCCCCTTGCTCCCTGTTCCCACGGCTACGCACCTACGCACCCTCATTTAGGTCTAACTCTTCTCTCAACTAAACTGTTGCCATAGCTTCCTAACTGGTGCTGTTCCTGCGTCATCTGTGCTCACTCAGCTTCCAGAGTGGTTTTCCTAATCAAAGGTCTGACTATCTTATTTGGCTACTCATTAAATCCCAGTAGTTCTCTATTGATTCGAGAATCAAATATTTCTTCATCTCATCACTTTTATTTCTATTTTTAAGTTTTATAATATAAATAATTATTAGTACATAGTACTACTATAGTAAATCTATGTTACATTTTACAAATAAGCAAATATAAACAATACTAGGGAGGGGTGCTCCAATTTTTTTTTTCTGATGTTGTACAAGGTCCAGGGACCACTGGATTAATGTGTTTAATAGACCCTACTCTGCAGTACATTTAATTTGGTTATGGAAGGAAAAGCAATGAGTAATGGTCATGAGTTCAGAGATGCAGATTTAGACAGACTTGTTCCAAAGTATATTGGTCTGAAAAGGTAATTGGTTTCCCTTCACTGGAGGACTTCAGGCAGAGACTGGATGACCACTTATCAGGTCTATTGGAACAGGAGTTCTTTTTCAGGTAAGTTTTAGACTTAGTTGCCACTGAAGTCCTTTCCAGCTCTGAAATTCTATGGTAATATGAAGAATGATTCTTTAACTACAGGACTTCAAATTAAAATTTTAAAAATAAGTTTTTTATCATCTTGATAAGTTCAAAATTCCAATGCCAAATCTACCTAAGAGAAGCAATATTATTCTCATTCATTCATTCAGTCAACCAACATTTACTGAGGAACTACTATGTATAAGTAACTATTCAGGCTACCTGAAATATAATACCTTACATTTGTATAGTGTTTTACAGTTTAAAATTGCTTAATTTTTTTTCATTAGATCATTAATTCAACAGTCTATAAAGTAAGGAATGTGAAGATATTATTCTCTTACTCTAATCTCTGTTCCCCACCCCTTTTAAAAATAAATATAATAATGGAGACTCAGAGAAATGAAAGTTATTCTCTAAAAGTTACATAGACTAGAACCCAGGTTTAATGACTCCTACTCCAATTCTCTTTCCACTCTACTTTTACTGTCTTTCTTTACTAAATGGAAATTTCTTGCTATTTGGAAGGATAGCTTATTATTTATATCTATAATCTGGATCCTACCATAAGTCTAAAAAGTCAACCAAGTTTTATAACTCAGAAGTTTATATATAGATACATAGGACATCTAACTTCAAAAGACAGAAAGATATTAAATCACTAATTGATGTTTTTTTTTCTTTCTAGAAAACAATCACTGAGACTTATCCAGAACAGAGACCTCGCTCATGGCAGGAAAAGTTTCGACCCCTGAAATTGCCCCCTCTTGAAGAAATAGATGAGTCTTTATTAAGCCCTAATGTGAATATTTTTTATAAAATACTAGCAGAAATGGAATCTTTCCTCCATCATTTTAGTAATCATCTTTCCTACCTGAAGTCATCTATTAACATAAAAAAAATTGCGTGTACATTGGCATAATTTTTTGTTAGTATAGTCTCTTGAGATACAAGAGTTTTATCTAAAAAATGTTTGAGTGGTTAAGGGTATCACCAAACCTAGTTTTGACCTCCACATAATACTCTTCCTTGACCCTATTTTGAGATGAAAAATATAAGGGAAAATAGGAAGAAATTGTATAAATGACATGAAAAGAGCAAAGATGTAAAAGGAAAGTCTGTTCTATTTAATAAAGTCTTTTCCCCAATCTCACATAAATGAATTAGATATTGACAGGATAGTCATAGTATTGTCATTCAAAATCATTTATCTCTATTAAGAGAAATGTAAATCAGAACAATTCTGAGGTTTCACTTCATACCTAGCAAATGGCAAAGGATGACACAAGATGAAGACAATTAATGTTTCAGAACTTGTAAATGTGGCAACTGGGTGCTAAAAATGTTAAATGGATTTTCAAATAAATTAAAGCCTACATCAAACAACTTTGCTGTGAATAAAATGTAACACCAAATATCATGGATAAAGTATATAAATATTTTAATTAAGAATTATTCTTTTTTAACGATGAGAAAAATAGTATAGCAAGCATTTATACTTAGTAATCACTTTGTTGGAGCTAGGTACTATGAAAAAAAATGATATATGGTTTGGTGTCTGACTTCAAGGAACATAGAACCTAATTTCGGAATTGAGGCTAATGCAACAATTGTACTAACAATCAGTGAACTGGGAAATAGTTTCTTGGGATATCGGACTTGAGGTTGGGCCTTCAAGAATGCTTAAGTTTTTTGGGTAGAAGGAGAAGAAGGAAGGCAAATGAAATAGGGGAACACTGAAGTGATAATTACAATTTTGTGAAGAAGGAACAGTGAGATGACTAAACTTAATAAAAATAGTATGATATAATGTAAAGAATACTTAATTTAGTCAGAGCCAAAGGACTTGGGTTTGAATCCCAATTCTGTTGTTCGCTGCCTTGGGTGAGTCATTTAATCTCACCTGGGCCTAGGCTCATCACTCTTAAAGTGAAGGTATTGAAATAAATATACAATCAAGATTCTTACTGAAGAAAACTGGGAGATTCAGAAAGTATGACTCAATTGTAAAGTTTTCAAAAGATAATAGTAGTCTATAGAATCAGCATGCCATAGTGGATAGACTGTTGGCCATGAAGTCAGGAAAAATTAAGTTTCAAATCCCACTCCCACCATTTAATAGCTATATGACCCTGGGCCAGTCAGTTGACTTTTCTATGCTTCAGTCATCTCTGTATGGTGATCTACTGAGTAATAGACAGGTTGTGGTCTGCAGGGATACAAGGAGTTCCAACAGCAGGAGTTCCCTTTGTTCATACAATCTCAGATCCAGTTCCTTTCAGTATTCATGTACATGCTAGGTAATAAGTGGCATGATGAAAGTGATGTTTTTAAAAGATTAATGTAGCAGGAATACACAGGGCATCAAAGGGGAGACACATGAGAGGGAAAACAAGTCAGAGGTTTCTATCATTAGACATGTTGTAATGTAAGTGTAAATGGATAGCAATGGAACTAGAGCGTAAAGAGCAAATCTGACATATTTCAGAGCAAGAACCAATAAGAATTGGTTGCTAGTAGAATAAAGAGGATAAAGAAGAGAAAAAATTCCAGGAGTCATTCATTTCTTCCTTCCTCCAACAAACGTTACCTGCTATAATATATAGATAGCACTGTGCTACATACTTGTAGGTTACATGTATAAGATAGAGTCTTTACTTTTGAGTGTGTGGTCTCATTGGGTAAATGAGATATAACACATGTGAAATAGTAAATAGCAAAGAAAGACAGTACGTGATAAATGCCAAATTACTACTCTAAAAAAGATGTACAAAAATTAGTTCAGAGAATGAAGAAGATTACTGTAGACTGAGATGATCAGAAGGCTTGAAGAAGCTGGTGAACCTTGTACTGGATCTGGAAGGATGAGTGGTTAGGGAAAAGAGATGGGAAAACCTTCTTGGTCTCTCTTCTAAAAAAAATGTAAACGGGTAATGGTGATGTTCTCAAGTTTTGTATGACACAAATAAATATGGGAGTAGTTCATAAAGGTATTATAAGTAAGTTTTAGGAAAAAAATTCCTTTTTTTCTGTTTTTGGTCATATTTAGAGAGAAAATGGAATGTCCAAAACAGACTAGAAGGAACAGCTTTCCCCTGGCTCTAGTACTGTTACTAAGACTGAATCTCAAGAAGAGACTTTTTCAGGTAATTCATGCTTCTCGGGGTAAGGGGGAGCAATTCTAAAACAGATTTTTTTTCTATGAAGGACACTCAATCAGAGTCTGATTCATTCTATTAAGATTCTTCAAAATTTTTCTCTTACTAGGAAAACAGTCCAGCATAAAGCTACTGTTCAAAATGAAGTCGAGAAATCCCTCCTGGACTAAATTCTCCCTTAACACCCATATGTACAAAAATATTTATAGCTGTTCTTTTTGTGGTGGCAAAGAACTGGAAATCCAGGGGATGCCCATCAATTGGGGAATGGCTAAACAAGTTGTTGTATATGAATGTAATGGAACACTATTGTGCCATAAGAAATGAGGAGCAGATGGACTTCATAAAAACCTGGAGAGTGTTCTATTAAACTGATGCTGAGTGAGGAGAGCAGAACCAGGAGAATTTTGTACACAATTACAGTCACACTGTATCTGTGATGACTAACTTTGATAGACTGGGCTCTTCTCAGCAATGCAAGGTTATAAGACAACTCCAAGGACTCGTGATGGAAAGGGATATCCACATCCAGAGAAAGAACTAGAGTCTAAATGCAGATTGAAGCAAACTACTTGCTTGCTCTCTTGTTTTGTTTTGTTTCTTCTTTCTCATTGTTCATTCCATTGGTTATAATTCTTCTTTACACCTTGACTAATGTTTAGTGTGAAGGTATTGTAGAACCCGTATCAGATTGCAAACTGCCTTGGGGAAGAGGGGAAAGGAGAGGAAGGGGAAGAAAATGTGAAACTCAAGGGATTGTGGAACTGAATGTTGTAAACTAAAAGGAAGCAAATAAATAAATAAAATTCTCCTTTAACATATAATCAGGAGCTGGATCATTCTAATGCTACTTCTCTCAAAGTTGCCAACCAAGAATCTAGCCAACCAGTTGAAGTCTTTCCTGAAGATGAAGATTAGTCAGATACTACCTAGGTTTCAGGGCATACGAAAAGGCAACATCAAAATATTCAGTAGAAGTCCTGGCTAGTGTCCACCTAATCAGGATTTATATCATTGTTTCTATGGGAAAATGTGTTTTACATTGCAAACAACCAAGTTGTAAATGGAATTTTACCACACAACTTGTTTAGAAATTGGTCATTGGTAATTTTGGGGGTAATAAAAAGTAAAGAGGAGGCTTCTAGCAGTCTCTCTCATTTCCTGAACTAGGAGAAGGGGGAGGTACTTTGTCAAAGAAGCATCTAGCACCTATCCCTGAATTCCAAGATAGGATATAGTGATACAAACTTTTTTAAGAGAGTTCTGGCCCTGGCCAAGAGGCTCTGGGGATTTCTTTTCATTTATTTATTTATTTGTTTGTTTGTTTGTTTGTTTGTTTGTTTATTTTACCCCAGTTACATGTAAAAACAATTTTTAACATTTGTTTTGAAAACTTGAGTTACAAATTCTCTCCTCTGCTCCCTCCCCACATATCCTCAATGAGAAGGCAAGCAGTTCAACATAAGTTATACTTGCATAATCATACAAAACATATCCATAACAGTCATGTTGTGAAAGAAAACATAGACCAAAAAAAAAAAAAAGCCCTCAAGAAAAATAAAGTTTAAAAAAAGTATGCTTCAATCTGTACCCAGAGGACATCAGTTCTTTCTTTGGGGATGGATAGCATTTTTCAGCATAAGTCCTTCAGAGTTGTCTTGAAACATTGTATTGCTGAGAATAGCTAATTCGTTCACAGATAATCATCTTACAATATTACTATTACTTTGTACGTCATACATCACTTTGCATCAGCTCATGAAAGTCTTTCCAACTTTTCTGAGAGAATCCTACTGATCATTTCTTATAGTACAATAGTATTCCATCATAATCACATACCACAACTTGTTTAGCCATTCCCCAATTGATTATCCCCTCAATCCCTAATTTTTTGTCTGCTGTGGGCTGCTTAGTGCCCAGCATTCAGCATGATCTGGAGATGTGAATAAGAAATGACCAGGCCATGTGGGTAGTTCAAGGAAGAACGATGAACTACATTTATTGACACTCAGGGAAAGGTTTTTATAGAGCAAAGAGACAAAGGACGGGAAGGAAGAGATACCATTATCTTAGTCTGTCATATCCTGGAAGTAGCATGGCAGTAAGGCCTTTTGATGACTAGGTGCCAGAAAGACTTAGGAAAAGTCAATTATCTCCTATCACATGCAGTTAGTTATATCTCAAAGGATGCTCTTGAGAGCTGGCTTCAAAGCCAAAGCTGCATCATCAAGTACATCTGCATAGGAACTGACTGCAAATATTTTGGACAACTAAAGTTTTGGTGCAGAGCCTTAGATCTAGGTCTTGGGTACTTCTTAATGCAGCCGCAGTCATAAACAGATACAATTGAGAGCAAACTTCAAAGCTGAAGCACAATCCTCAAAAGACATCATGTTTAGAACTGGCTTCTCAAAGATACCAGAGTGCAGAATCAGATATATCTTGGGACAGAGCCTGTTGGTCTCAGAACTCCAGCAACATCCTTTTAAATGCAACTCATATCAAATGAACTCCGGAGCAGACTTAGTGAAAAGTCGAATCTCGAAGAGATCTTTGACATGCAGGTCCACTGATATCAAGGTAATTATCTGAAGTCCTGGCTCAGGCCTCTTTGGCTCCCAACATTTGTCTACAGAAATGAGCTACTATAAATATTTTTGTGAACATAGGTCCTTTTCTTTTTTTTAATTTCTTTTGGTCCATAGACCTAGTAGCAGTATTGCTAAGTCAAAAGGTATGTATGGTTTTATAGCCCTTTCATCATAGTTCCAAATTGCTCTACAGAATGGCTGCATTGTCTTCTGCCAATGCCAGTCAGCAGTTTTCTGTAAATTATAGTTTTACTAAGTTGTTTGAGGCACTTAGTACCTGCAGAATATACATATATGTGCATGTACATATAAATACACACAAATGTGTATGTGCACATATAGGTAGATCTAAAAAATCCATATGTGAAGAAGCAAGGCAGTACCATGACTACCTTAGCCAAGTCACCACCTCTAGTGTTTCAGGCATTTCTCTAAGACTACAACTTGTAGAATAGTTGCAGGCCTACATTGGCTGAAGTTTCCCCACCAAGAGTTCCCAACATCAATGAAAATTACATGTATAGATCCCATCAAATCAGTATATACATGACTAACTTCCCTCATTTTTCAAGTGAGGGAACTGAAACCCAGAGTGGAGGAAATATATTGCTAAAGTCACATGGCCAGTGATGCAAAAGACCTGACATTAAGGAATTCTCTTGTTCCCACTTCTACCCTACCATAATGTTGGATTCCCTATTGCCCAGCTCTGGGTTCAAAGTTGTGCTGTGACTGAAGTAGTAACTGAACTACATAGGCTATACCCAAAGACTCATCAAAATGTGTTGACTTCTTGTCTTCAAGTAACATATACTATGTTGATTCATAACTTCAATGCATGTTTTTAAGCACTTTTAGTATATAGAGCACAGTGCTAGGCATTTGGCAAGAAGCAAGTTTGTATAGGACTTGTGGTTCATGCTTGACAGTCTTAAATCAGGATCATATAGATAAAAAGCTGACTATGATATCTTAATATCATATGGTAAGTGTGTTAAAGATATGTCAAATGATGCTATGTGAGGTCTGAGGGGGGAAGGTGGAAGAGATTATTATTATTCCATGGGAAGAGCTGAGGTAGCATTTGACTTGGGTTTTAAAGTATATGTGGAAACTTTCAACAGGTGAAGAAGAGGGGGGACAGGGAGAAAAGACATTCAAAGCATAGGGAATAGTGTGTGGTAGTGAGAAAGTACATGTTATGTTTAGGGTGCATGCTGCCAATCTTGATCATTTCTAATGTTTGAAATGCCATAAATAGAATTGCTGGCTTTGGAGGATTATGGTACTTAGTTAAAGGAGTTGAATATGATTTTTTTAACCAGCAGATTGACCTTCCTACTTATGCTTTTTTTTCCAGTTAATTTAAAATAGGTCTGTGCTCCCTGAACATAAAGTGACTGATAATGGTGATGATGGGCTAAAGTGGTCCAGAAGTGCCTTAGGATGACAAGGACAATCCAATCTAGGATTTTTTTAAAATGTTGCAAAAAACTTCACTAAGTGAATAGTACACATGCAAGTATTTGGTAGATGACCATAATCAGTATTGCCTACAATCATCTACCTCTGATAATGGAAATACACTTGCCAAGGATTCATGTTGGCAGAATCTGAACCCAGGTCAGATTCTTTCTATTTTGCCCCAATCAATGTAAAATATCAAGAAAAAACTGAGAATTTATCCAGTAAAATTTGAAATTCACTATCTGAATGATCTGGACTTGGGGAGATTCTGACAGTGATATATTTGGGTGAAAGGAAAGTGCTGATGTGGTCAGACTTATAGACTGGGACTTGATAGGGAGCAGAAATCCAGCCAGTCATTTCCTGGAGTTGTATTAGCTACAAAGTGTAGTACAAAGCTGTGAAATCTTTTTGCTAGTAAAAACCACTGGCCAAGAAAAAAACAATCACCTAAAAATCATACAGGTGAAAAGGAACTTGTTGCAATGTTTTGGTTTTTTTTTTTTAATTGAAAGAAATGTTTCAATCATTTATTTTAAATTTAAAAATAGGTTATCACAAAACTGTTCTAAAAATCTAACAAATTAGAAATCTGGGAAGCTAAACATGTGATTTTTATCAGTATGGGGAATTTCCTTACTGCTACTTACAATCTGAGAGATTTATCTTGGGGGTGCAGAACAGTTAAGTGACATTCCTAAGGTCACACACCCAGTGTGTTTCAGAGACAGAATTTGAGCCTAGGTCTTCCTGACTTAGAGGACAGGACTAAATGCACTATTAGACCACACCACTTCTCAACAAATTCCTGTAGAAAAAATTGATGAGATTATATTTCTTAAAACCATACACAATTTAAATAAGTCAAAGAGACTCAGAGTCAGAAGATCCAGGCTCAGGTCTTACCTCGAGCACTTTCTTGTCATGTGATCATGGACAATGAACAATTATACAGCTCTTTGAGCCTCAGTTCCTTCATTCATAAACTAAATAAAAACACTTACACTGCCTATCTGCTTCACATGCTTTTTGTGAAGAAAGTGCTTTGTAAATTATAAGGAAATATAGAGCAACAGAATGGGGAAAATATTTTCACTAAATATACAAGGAATTGATACAAGACAGTGGACACATAATCAAAGAGGACACATAGTCAAAGAGGACACATAGTCAAAGAGGACACATAGTCAAAGAATATAAACGATCAATCTGGAAGTCTCACAATTGGGAATATACCCCGTGGAAATAATTTAAAGGAGAAAGTTCCATTTATATAAAAAATATGTATTATATTGCAAAACTACACAGACTAGTGAAAACCAGGAAACAGCTTAAATTTTCTGTAGTTATGAAATGACTAATAAAAGTAGTATATCTCAATGAAAAAAATTATATACTACCGTGAAAAATGACAAACACAACGGTAATACAGAAAGGTGATCCCTGTGGAATCGTGCATCGTGAATTTAGTGATGTTTATATGTTATATATATATATATATATATAAAACTGACCTGACCATGACTATGTAAAAATACTTGTCTGTATATTTGAATGTATTTTAAAATATTAAAGACAGTTATAGGGTAATTAAATTATTATAAATGCCTGTTATTTTATACTATATATATATACTATAACTAACATAAAAGTTAATCAAATAAAATATGGTTGATGGAGAGGAACAGTGAGAAGTTGGGTTGGATAGGTAGACTGGAATCAGAATGCCAAGCTAACAGTATGAAAAGATAGAAAGGAACAGAAACAGAAATGGAGATACATAGACTGCATGGTATATTGTTCCATATTATTTTGTAGCCTCTTCTTATATTTCCAATAGAGTTTAAAAGGCATGTTTATACTATACTATAAATGTATGTTCATTTTATTGTAAGTTAACATAATTTTGTGTTTAACACAAAATTGTTTTTCAAAGGGAAAACCATCAGTTTGATGTTATTTAGTGAAAATAACTAGATTAAGGACAAAAAGAGAAGGGAAAAATACCATGGTGCATTTCTTTAGCACCTACAGTACACTAGGATGCTGGAAGGAACTAAGGAGTATAAGATAAAGAACTAGACCTTACCAATCTTAGAATCTACTTAGGAGACTTATATAGATTTTAAATGGCAATACAATATGATGAATGACATTTGAGTGATACCTACCATGGTTATTTTGGAGAGAGAGGGGAGAACTGAAGCAAGTGAGTCAAAGGAAAGGTAAGTCTTAGATCAGAGGTATCAAACTCAGCAATCTCAAGGGAGGAAGCGGATTAAAATGCATAATCCGGAAATGCTTAATGAAATAAATAAAAATACAAAACAATATAGATAATGCTAATTTATAGTTTTCTAAATCAATATGTGGCAAACAGGGATCAGTTTCTATTTGAGTTTGAAGCCATCTTCTCAGATATTCATAAAGAAATATAGGGGCGGCCAGGTGGCAAAGTGAATAGAACAACGGCCCTGGAGTCAGGAGGATCTGAGTTCAAATCCAGCCTCAGACACTTAACACAAAAACTAGCCATGTGACCTTGGGCAAGTCACTTACCCCCAAATTGCCCCCCCCCCCAAAAAAAAAGAAAGAAAAGAAAAATATAGAGAACACTGTCAAGGAGAACAATGTGAATTAAGGTGGGGGGTGTACTGTGTATTGTTGAAGGATAGACCAGTCAGATTGAACCATGGGGTTGATGGAGAGGAGCAATGAGAAATCAGGTTGGATAGGGAGACTGGAATCAGATTGGAAGATCCTGAATGCCAAGCTAACAGTATGAAAAGATAGAAAGGAACAGAAACAGAGATGGAGGTATGTAGACTGCAATGGTATATTATTCCATATTGTAGTTTTTTAGAATATTTCCAGTAGAATTTAAAAGGCATGTTTATATTTGCACATATAAACATAAATTTAGATATCACCCCTTAATATTTGCTTTGCAGATGCAGGGAATCCTAACTGAGTGTCAGATATCCAGCTCAAAATCTGGAATTTCCCCACCCTTGATCTATAGGGAGTGGATGCCAGTGCCATCACTGGAGGAACAAGTCTCAAGTTTGTATCCTCCTGGTCAGTTGTATAATGTTATTTTTAGAAGGCTAGAATTAATAAAAATAAATAAATAAATATTTGTTGTGTTGGAAAGTCTGATTTCTAACTGAATCACATATAGATACCTTACCACCAATCAGCCTTACCACCAAGTTACCACCCACATGATGAAATGCCAGAGACATCATCCAAAGAAAGGAGCAGTTTGGTGGGAGGCTGGATCATGGAAAGATGAGGAGGAGGTAGGGGTAGAAAAGAAAGGAAGTTTCTTATATTTCCCAAAGCCCTTTAGAGGCTATGGGCAACATCATGGTACACTGGGAAAAAAGCAATAGACTAGGCTATCAGATGATATGAATCCAGTCCTGGCTTTACCAGTCACTATTACTACATCATCAAATAAGTCACAGGATTCTAGGTCGCATAGAGGATAGTGTGCTGAAGATACCTCTTTCTGTGTTTAAATCTGGCCTTAGACACTTACTAGCTGTGTGACCCCGGACAAGTCACTTAACCCTATTTGCCTCAGTTTCCTCATCTATAAAATGAACTGGAGAAGGAAATGGCAAACCACTCCAGTATTTTTCCCAGGAAAACCCCAAATGGGGTCACAAAGAGTTAGACATGACTGAAAACAACAACTGAAAGTTGGCATTTCCTTCAATTGTGATTTTTAAATGTTACTTCTGAAATAATCTATATGCTTCCATGACACACAAAAAAGAATTCCTGCTTTCGACCATCCCACACACTGCCAGATTTATCTTCCTTGAACATTTTTCATGATGTCATTCCCTTGCTCAAAAACTTTCCACTGCTTCTACTACCTGTTTAAAATCTAAAATCTCTGCCCAGTTTTCCAGACCTTGCCTACCCAAAGTTATTTCTCACAGTTCTTCCTCCAACACCTCTCCTACTTTAACTAATCTGGTCTCCTTGATGTTGGCCAAGTGCATACTTACACCTGTCTTTTGGCTTCTTTTGTGGTGCTTCCTTACCTGCAATACCCTCCCTTCTCCTTTCTGTATCTCCAGATCTTATTCAGTCTTCAAGATCCAGCTTAACTTCTGCATCCTTCATGAAGCCCTCTCTGAGTACTCTAGCATTGCTGTTATTGTTAACATTATTATTAGTGTGGTCTGTACACAATGCAGGAATTTTATACTAGTGGAACCCCAGAAATAATCATGAAGCATATAATTATCCCTGGCTAACTGACCTGTCATTAAGGAATCATGCCAGCTCATCAGCACCAGTGTCAGTATCCCAAAGTGGC
This sequence comes from Gymnobelideus leadbeateri, assembly GCA_011680675.1. Taxonomy (NCBI): domain Eukaryota; kingdom Metazoa; phylum Chordata; class Mammalia; order Diprotodontia; family Petauridae; genus Gymnobelideus; species Gymnobelideus leadbeateri. The sequence continues at coordinate 643,867 of WOXC01003516.1, forward strand.
CTAAAGCTGCTTAGTCAGCTATGGACAAGGGGATTAGTAAACCTGTATGCTACAGGACACATCTTTTTCCTCCCAGTGACTTCCTTTGATGCAACACATAAAGAAGGTACCAGAAAGCAAACTGAGCATGTAAAGTGTGTATTATTACTTTGGACAGATTGGAGTAAAAGTGGATGCTGCCATACTTGATGTTAATTTCCTTGTCACCTACTAAAAAGGAAGTGACAGTTTCCAACTGGATCCCTTAAATGGTTCAGTGTCGCTTGTGGTCCTAGAATATAATATATACCACTTTCAATGACTCTGAATTGCCTATGGAGAATAGAAAATTCAAGCTCCTAATCCTCAAACTTAAGCCACATCATGATCCCATTTACCTTTTTCAGTTAATCAGTCAATAAGTATTAAGGCCCTACTATGTGCTAAGTACTGTTTTAGGCATTGAGGATACAAATACAAAGAATGAATTCCTATTCACAAAAAAAAAGAAAGAAAAAGGAATACTGGACTTAGAAAAAAATTCCAACTCTGCTGTTTACAAGCTTGTGACATTAGGCTAGTGGCCATTAAACCTCTTTCAGTTCTATGTTTATCTGTAATAATAATATCTAGCATTTATATAAAACTTCGAGATTTGCAAAGCACTTTACAAACATCTCATTTGATCCTCACAACAATCTTGAAAGGTAGATTTTATTATCATTCCCATTTTACCAGTTGAGGAAACTGAGGTAAAGGTTAATATGTCCAGAATCACAAAGCTAGTACGTGTCCGAGATCAAAATTGAACTCAGTTCTTCCTGACCAAATCCAATGCCTTCTTCATAGTCCAGTTGGATTAGAATTCTGAAATCCCCTTCTAGCTCTAAATATAATGATGCTAGATAAATCTAATGACATCCCAGCCAGTGAGGTCTTCTGACCACTTCCTATCCTCAGTATATTTGATCCTGCTGTCCCCTAGGTCTAGAAGGGGGTACCATCCTTGCCTGTGGGAATCCTTTCCATTCTTCAAAATAAAGCCCCAATACCTCCTCCTTCATTAGATCTTAGAGATGATTCCCACTCCAATCTCTGTCACTGTTTAGCCTTTTCTATGTACTTCTCTTTCTTTATCTTTAGCTAACTGAGCTCCAGAGAGAGCAGAAGGTATCTCACCCAGCCCTTGGCACAATGTGGGCAATTAAATGTTTGCTGTAGGTGTTTTCTCTTTATTTATTCATCCATATTCAAAATGCTTCATCTATCCACTTTTGCTAAATTCTAAGCTTGGATTTATTCCTTTACATGCTTCCTCCACCCACTCTTACTAAATTGCATGCTGCTTTAGGGCGTGGAAAGGCTCCTAAAAAGCTGCCTCACAGTTAGCAGGCACTCATTGAATGTTTGTTGAATTAATCGAAGTCGTGTGGTGTTCCCTGCTTATTAAGCTTGTCTTCCCAACTAGACTGTAAATTCCCTAAGGCCAGGGCCTGTTGCAATCGCAAATGAGCTAATTCATGTGAAGCACTTTAGCGTGTCAGGTGCTATTTCCCCACCGCCCCCATTATTCTCGATCCCACACCGTGCCTGGCAGAGCTCTGGGCACCTAGATGCAGTCTTTCTTAGGGAGCTAGCTGGTCCACAGAAGTGCACAGAGCCACTCCATCCTCAGGTTTTGCCCTCACCCTCAGCAGCAGCCATTCCGTCCCCGTCTTCCTCTGGTAATCAATACAAGTTGTATCTGCGTAGCACGCTTGTAAGTATGACTCTGGGAAACCCGAGCTCCCATCTGGAATAGCGTGTTGCGTCGCTAAGCAACGGCTCCTGCGCCTGCGCTCTTTGGAGGATCCCGTCCCTTGTGTCCTGTGGCTAGAGCTGCCCAGTGGGACCACTTTGCGGAGAAAGGAACCGAAAAGAGTGGAGAGGCGCACCAAGGTTTGTTCCTCCTCCTCGTGTGTTGCAGCGCCGTGGTTTAATTGCTCCTCGTTTGCTTTTGTCCCCAGTTGCCTTGGAAAACGCCTTGCTCTGGTGATCTGTTTTCAATAAACCCCAATAGAGTACCTGGCACATTGGCTTAAGCAAAACTTAAATGGAGAAGAAAGTGTGTGTGTACACACATGGTGCCAGGATCGGACGCAGTGAATGACGGTTTTTAAGAGCGTCGCAGATTTATCCTTTACCGGTCCCACTCTCCCGGATATACCGGGGGTTATACTATAATTTTGGAATTGGGATTTTGAGGGTTTACCAAAATCCAGAGCAAACCCCAAACGCACGCGTGCACGCACACACACACACACACACACACACACACACACACAGGACTATTGCCATCGGAAATTGTTCCCAAAGATCCTTTTTTAAAAATCCTTTTTAAAAAATCAGTCATCTAGTGTTTGTTTTTGGTTTGATTCTGTTTTGTTTTCCCCTCTCTGACTTCCCCCATTCGCCTTACTCAATGAAAAATAAAATCCTTGTAACACAACACAGTGGTACACAGGTTTGTGAAAAGTAAAACTAATTCCCATAATGGCTATGTCTAAAAATGTGTCTGATTCTGTATATTTAGTCCATCATCCCTCTTTCAAGAGGAGATGGAAAGCATTCTTCATCCATCGTCGGGAACCATGATGGATCATTGCATTGATCAGAGTTCTTGTCTTTCAAAATTATTTTTGCAATGTTATTGTTAGAATATAAATTGCTCTCCTGCTTACTTCACTTGTGTCTGCCCAAGTTTCTCTGAAACTATCACTTTTATCATTATTTACATCACAATAGTATTCCATCACATTCATATACCCTAAAGTGTTCAGCCAATTGGTGGTCATCCTCTGACTTTCCAGTTTTTTCCAAAGATCCCTGGAACTAGGATACAGTTCAGGGAACAGGTATAAAGTGAAGGGGGGAAAAACAAAGAAAAAAATTATTAAATTTCTACGATGTACCAGACACAGTATTAAGTGCTTTACAGATATTATCTCATTTGATCCTCACACTTCTGGGAGGTAGGTGCTTTTTACATTGAGGAAATTGAGCCTGACCGAATCTAAGTGGCTTGCTCAGGGTCACTTGGCTAGTGAGTGTCTGAGCCTGGATTTGAACTAAGGACTTCCTGAATCTAGGCAATCCAGAGCTCTATTCACTGGAGTTATCTGCCTTTGAAGAACTTCAAGGAAACTGGGAACTCCTACTAATCACCAGAAGCCATGAAACCCACTTCTATAGTACACTATCCATAACTATACTGCAACTTTCTGATTCTAGTGTAATTGTTTATTTTTCTGGTATGTTTTGGATCTTTCTCATAAGAGAGAGTGTTGGAGAGGACACTGTTGCAATGGAAATGTACGGAGACCCCAAAGAAATTGAAATGAAAAGATTAAAGCAGAGGTTATTCAATACCAGTCAATAGATTCAATTTGAATATATAAAAAGGTAGCACAACTTCAGAGACAACAGTATTATCTAAATACTACCTTTCAGATTTTATTATCTCTCCTGCTTGTGACAAGGGTATTTTTTTTTCTGATTTATCAAGATCTCATTTCTTTAACTCTTTTAAAGCATCTACACATTGCTATTTATATCCCTTCTCTATAAATATCTAACTCCCTAGACATTTTGAAAGAATACAGCCATTTGTATATTGGAGTCTCATGTTGTAGGGATACCATAATAATATCACTGAAATATTTTATGAAAGAACATCTGTGTGATATTGAACAAATTGTTTTATTTCTTTGGACAACAGTTTCCTTGCTTGTGTAAGTCTGGGGCTTTCCATCCTCAATTAATGTAGTCATAGAAGGCCTAGACCAGGGATGGGGAATCTCGAGGCCACACATGGCATTCTAGGTCCTTGGGTACAGCCTTTTGATTGAGTCCAAGTTTTACAGAACAGATCCTTTTATTAAGGAGATTTGTTCTGTGAAGTTTGGATTCTAGGTCTAGAGTCTAAGTCTAGGCCCTAGACAACTAGAGGAAACTAATCAAAGAGGTAAAGAAGATTAAAATTAAAAGATTTAAATTTTAAAAAATTAAAATCTGTAAGGAGTAAAGTGTTTTGACCATTGAATGAAGATGATTGAAGTTACACACATGCAAACACACACACACTCACAGAGTCGTCTTGTGATCACCTGTAAGAATCAGACATATCTTTTAGCCTATGTATGATACAGCAAATCAGTTCAAATATAAGCATTCCAGCAGTGAGTTGAGTGATGATACAATCCAGTGAGGAAGAACCCCTCGGATGAAATTTCCCTTGGATTTGGAAGATGAGAGTTTTTCTTTCTTCCCATCTCCTTGAATAAATGTTGACTTTGTGAACTTCAAAAAGTTGGAAGATCTGGAATTCCCGTTCAGATCAATAGTAATATCTCTAGATAGGTGGTAGCTAATGACTCTTAGGGCCCAGCAGAGAGCTATACCTAAGAGGTACTTCAAAGGACTTCCAGTAACCAGAAGCTATTAATTTACTATTTGGTTTTGTGTGCTTTCTAAGTTTGAGCCCAATCTCCCCAAAGGCCTTGGGTGTGAAAGTGGAGACTGCATATCCCCAGTCTGGGGACTGTTTCTGTAACACCTGTCTTTACTACATATCTCCTTAGTAAATATCCTTTCTCAAAGCCAATTATATCAGTGAGGAGAACATCAGTGGGGAGGCTTATGAGTGGGAATACAAGAAAACCAGATCTTTAGTGTTATCTCTAGAATTCTGCTCCCGCCGTAGGTATAGCAGCTGCCCTCTGGCCCACCAATGTGAGTGATTTGAGAGAGTGGCTCCAGTGAGGATACTACACCTATAAAATGGGGGAGTAGAAATTAGGTGATTTCTCAGGTTCCTTCCAACACTAATCTAGCCAGTTGTGCTCAGAACTGATAGGACTTGACACTTGTATGGAATAATGAAGAGTGAAATAAGCAGAATCAAGAGAATGTTGGATACAGTAATAACAATATTGTTCAAAGGATAATTGTGAACAGCTAAGTTATTTTGAGTATTATAAATATTCAAATCAATTACAAAGAACCTATGAAGGAAGATGCTGTCCACATCGAGAGAAAGAACCGATAAATAAAAATATGCAATATGTATATATAACATATAGGGGGGTGTGTGTGTGTGTGTGTGTGTGTGTGTGTGTGTGTGTATAAAATGGTGGCAGCATCTACTGTGGACAGAGAAGGGATGGAGGAAGGCAGTTTTTGGACCTTAAAATGTAACTAAAAATATAAAATTAAATAAAACAACTGATAGGACTTGGTAACTGATTAAATAACAGTAATAACTCACTTTATATAGCACCTTGCAAGGCACTTTCCTTACAATAGCCCTGTGAGATAGGGAAAACATGAATTATCATTCCTCTTTTACACATGGAAACACACTACCCAGAATACATATTAAGTGCTTAATAAATACTTGTTGATTAAGGCTCTGAGAAGTTAAGAAACTGTCTGGACACCAAGTATTCCACTATACTACATTGCCTGAGAGGGGAAAAAGGAATTTAAAAATTACAATAAGAGATGCAGTTAGGTGGCTCAGTGAATAGAGCACAGGCCCTAAAGTCAGGAGGACCTGAGTTCAAATCCAGCCTCAGACACTTAACACTTACTAGCTGTGTGACCTTGGGCACGTCACACAGCCCCAATGACCCTGCCTTCCCCCCTGCAAAAAGCAAAAAAAAAAAAAAAAAAATTACAGTAAGGTCTCTAGCACACGACACCATGTAAATGGTAGTACCATTGACAGAAATTGCAAAGTTAGATGAAGAAATAGGTTTGGGAGAAAAAAGGAAAGAAAAATGAGCTTAGAAGTTGAAGAATTTACTTTAATCCTGGCTTGATGCGTCTCTATTTCTATGATCTTGAACAATTCACCTAATCACTAGGGACTTCAGTTTTCTCATCTGTAAAATGAGGGTCTGGGCTTATGTGATTTCTAATGATCCTTCTACCTTTAAATCCTGTGACTCAGTTGGTAAATCTTACCATTTAAATGGGAATATTCATGCGGAACTGGCCTGTAGTTATTACTTGAGATAAAGATCAGGAAGAGATCAGGGATAGAAATAAAGATGTGAGAGTCATCTGCATCGTGGCAATAGTTGAAGTTAAGAGAATGAATGAGATTATTAGGGGGAAAGTATAAAGAGAAGATGAGAACCAAGGATAGAAACAGTCACCTTAAGGAGCTTCGAAGAGTTCAAGATGCCCAAGGGGTTGTCAGAGAATGGAGAGAGCAGCCAAGTGAACAAAGACTATCCACCAGAAAGGAATGACCGACAGTGTCCAATGCTGTAGATAAGTCAATGAGGATGATGACATTGATTTTAAAGCCATTTTTTGGGAGGGATTATGAGGTCACTGGCAGTCTTTAAGAGCAATAAAGGTGTGGATGATGAGGTCAGACTGCAAATGTCTGGTGAAAGAAAAGAAATGGATTTATAGCCAACTTTCTAAAGAACTTTGTCAGTAAGGTGGAAAAAAGAAATAGGATAGTAGCAAATTGAGAAAAGGAAAAAGGGGTGTGTGTGTGTGTGTGTGTGTGTGTGTGTGTGTGTGTGTGTGTGTGTGGCACAGGTCTGGATTTAATTCCTGCCTGGGTCCACAGAGTATAACTGCTATATCAGCTATATCTCCTCTCGTGGTACTAAAGGTGGCCCTACAGAGTTTAGGGTAGTTTTCTAATATCATTACTCATAAACTCCCTCTGGTGTGCTCCTCCCCCTCCCATAGTCATCATCAATTGAAATCAATTAGCCAGATTTAATTAGGTTTTAGACAGAGGTATTTACAGTCGTTGGCATTCAAGAGTGCCGCTGACCCTTTTTATTAATATCTGCTGGCATGATTAATAAAATTATGTCTTCCCCAATGGGGAAGGGCACACACAGCCTACTACTGAGCAAAGCTGGGGCTGAAAACTTTCTCAAGTCTTGCCAGTAGCTGCCTCAAGTTTCAGCTGGTGGACCTGAAAACTGAGGGGCACTAGAAAGAATGGACAGGCATGGTACCACCAGAAATGACTGTTGCCACACCTACCATATCTGTGTGAAACTGCTATCAAATAACTGAAAGGTCTTGGCTGAGTTTAAGCCAGCCTCTGTGTACATTAAACAATGGAGTGGTGCTGAATGGAAAGAGGTCTCCTATGCATTCTCCAGTTACCTCCCAAGAGTCTGTTACATTCACTTTTAGTATGGAGGCACACATATTCAGTTCTAGGCTCACTGGTATGACCCAAGTGTCACCATCAGTAGCATCACCATTGGCCCTGAATTCACTAGGAAATCCAGTCCTACAAAAGGGGAGGACCTTTTCAGGAGACAGCCTAAGACCCTTCCAACAAAAACTGAGAACATCAACTACGGAATGGTCATGCAAATTGTGACATGTGAATGTAATGAGACATTACTGTGCCATAGGTAGGGATGACTATGAAGAATCCAGACACTTATATGAACTGATTCAGAGAGACACTGAATAGCTGTGTGACCCTGGGAAAGTTACTATGGATAGTGGTATAGTTCATGATCAAACAAGAGATGGAATCATAAAAGATAAAATTGATAATTTTATTACATTAAATTAAAAAGATTTTACATGAACAAAACCAATATAGCCAAAATAAGAAAAGCAGGAAACTGGGAATGGAAATTTTACATCAAGTTGTTTTTTTTATGAAGGTCTTGTTTCTCAAATATACAGGGAACTGAACCAAATCTATAAAAATAAGAACCATTCCCAAATTGATAAATGGTTAAAAGATATGAATAGGCAGTTTTCAAAAGAAGAAATCAAAGTTATCAGCAGTCATATAAAGATGCTCTAAATCATTAACAGAGAATTGCAAATTAAAATAACTCTGAGGTACTTATCAAATGGCCAAAATGGCCAAAAAGAAAAATGACAAATGTTGGAGGTGATGAAGAAAAAACAGGAACACTACTGCATTGTTGGTAGAGCTATGAATCAGTCCAACCATTCTGGAGAACAATTTGAAACTATGCCCAAAGCCTATAAAATTGTGCATACCCTTTAACCCAGCCATATCACTATTAGGTCTATACCCCAAAGAGATCAAAGACAAAGGAAAAGAACCCATATGTGCAAAAATATTTCTAGCAACTTTTTTGTGGTGGCAAAGAATTGAAAACTAGGGTATGTCCATCAACTGAAGAGTGGCTAAACAAGTTATTGTATGTGAATGTGATAGAATGCTTTTGTAATGTAAGAAATTATGGAGGTAGTTTCAGAAAAAATCTGGAAAGACATACGAAATCATGCAAAGTGAAGTGAGCAAAACAAAGAGAACATTGTACAAAATATTAGCAAGATTGTAATGAAAATCAACTATGAAAGACTTAGCAACTCTGATCAATGCCATCATCCATGATAATTCCAAAGGACTGATGATGAAAAATGCTATCTATCTCCAGAGAGAGAACTGATGGACTCTCGGTGCTGATTGGAGAATATTTTTTCTCATTATTTTCCTTGCTTCCCACTCACCTTCCACAGCATGGCTAATGTGAAAACATGTTTTGCATTACTTACTATATATAATAGGCATTGTATTTCTTGCCTTCTCAGTGGGTAGGGGAGAGGGTGGAGGGAAAGAGAGAATTTGGAACTCAAAAATATTTTTTAAAAAGAAATTAAATTAGAATTTAATTTTTTAAATTTAATTTTAAAAAGAGCAATTAAAAGAATTTTTTTTCAAAATAACAAGAAGAAAGACTGGGGAAGACCACAACCCTTTACAAAAGATCACAGATGAAACCCTGAAACACTGGGAACACTTTGAGAGTTAGACTTCCTGAGAGAGGAAGCCCCTGCTGCTGGAGCCAGAAGGAATAAAAGCTCGTTCCAGCCTGGAGACATTTTCATCTCTCAACTTTTCAACTTTGGTTTTCAATAATTACTTTTAATAAAGTCAACCTGGAGTTGGTTTGGGGGAGGAGGGAGTGAGGTCAGGGCATGAGGTCAGGGCATGGACGGTTCCTAGCCTTCCAACCACATCTGTGTTTCCAACTCCCTTGCTCCAGCCTATAGATAAATTTTCCTTTCTTGGTCATTTTATTGAAATAAAATTTAATAAATTTAATAAAAATATAATTTATTGAAATAAAAATACAACTCCATTTGCCTGTAAAGCCACTCTTGTCCCAAAGAGCTCAGGGGCACCAAAGAAAATGGTGTCCCAGATTCCTCCAGTTATCTCTCACCTCAAGAATCCTTCCTAGAAGCCAAGTTCTAACTGCCAGGCCAAGGAATGGATGGATGTGGGCTCCTGTAATGGTAATGGGAATTTGAAGATCTTCCCTGCCTCTTAAAAGGCTGAATGTAATCACATGGAGTCTGTGGTGGGAGGAGTTTGCTGAAGGAAGGATCAGGGAAGTGTGGAGCAGAATTGGGAGGAAGCTTGGAATCAGAGCAGTTAGTGCAATGGGAGAGAAAGGATGCAGGCAAGGAGATGAGTAGGCTTGAGAGTATTTGTGGGAAGGGTTTGGGCCGTGTTGCTCTCTGCAGTGTTATTGTGTATAGATTACTTTGTTGCTATTGTTGCACCCTAACCCAAATCACATGCCACCTGATTTGGAGCCCACCATTAAGCCCCTTTATATTTGTCTTTGTCTCTGTTCTAAACCCTGTAACCACTTGTAACAGCTTAAAGGCATAGTTCTGGGTAAAATCGAATTACCCAAGGCATAGTCCCCTGCCCCTTATCTTTCCATAAGTTATTACTTCCCTAAATCAGTAAGCCTTGAAGCAGCATTTTGTACAGGGGTCATGGTGCAAGTCTGTATAAAGATCATGGGTCGAGACTATTTCATGAAAGAGACTACTCTGTTCTGGGATGCTGACCAAGCAAGGTCCCCCACACCCGAACCCAGAACATGACCCCAGCCTGTTCTGGGTAATTCCACTCCCCTTGTGCCCCCCACCCTATACCCTCTACCCTGTTCTAGGAGCCACCCCTGTCACAAGGAAGGTAGCCCCTTGTACCCTTGCACCATGATTTCCAAATTAGCCCTGAGCTATAGAGCCAACCAATGGCTGTTCTTAGCTTCTCTAAGTCATTGCTTATGCTAGCTGCCCTCCCCAATTGTGGTTTTTGCCTTTATAAGCATTATATGGTCCCTCATTCAGAACTGCCTGATTTGAGTGTATACTCCTGGCAGTCCCATGCTTGACCAACAAATCTATACCTAAATTTACCTTGAACCCAGGTCTTGGTCTCATTCTTATTCTCTGCACAACACTATGATGAATTCGATTTTCTGGTGTTGGGATTTGGTTTTCTGGAGTCTGAATAAATGTTTGGCTTCTGTCTTCTATATGGAAGGTCTGTTATATTTTGTAATGCAGACTTATGCTGGCATATTCATAGTCACCAGTCAGTGCTGTGAATATTGTGTTGGCTCTATCCATTTGCCAGTAAAGCCACTCTTATCCCAAAGAGCTCAGAGGCACCAAAGAAAATGGGGCCCCAGTTTCTTCCAGTTATCTCCCACCTCAAAATTCCTTCCTAGAGGCCAAATCCCAACTGCCAGGCCAAGGAATGGGTGGATATGAGCTTGCAGACTATACTACAGACTATAGGTCTCAGAGTCTTACTCGTCTTCAAAATGTCTAAGGCCATGTACTCAGCAATATCTCATCTTTTAGTTCAGAGTACCCAACTTTATCACCCTGTCCAGATCCTAATGGTGATTATCTAAAACTGATTATTAGCCCCCAAGACACTCCCTGTCCTTCCTCAATAACTTCCATGTGTAGCTCATAATCTTTCTCTTCCCTAACTCCTGCCTGATACTAGGGAATTTCAATGTACATATGGATGCTTCCTCAAATCCACTAACTTCTTATTCCCTCCATATACTCCAAATACCCTTGACCCACTCCCTCTTCTGGTCCACGTAAGCTATACTTGATGAGGGGCGTAAGTTTGATCCTACCATCCCTCACAAGTGTTCAGCTTCTACATTCAAGAGCTCTGAAATTGCTTTGTCTGATGATATTTTTATCATTTGATCTCTCCCTAGTACTTCATCTTCATAGTAATCTCTGTTCCTTCAACCTCTCCAGTTTTTTTCCCCAGGACATCTTTCCTATACTGGTTATGCTCTCTTCCCATCCCTATCTCCATGTCTTGGTGAACCAACTCAATCCTACACTATCCTCTTCTGTCAAATCCTTTGTTCTATCTCCAGTCATACCTTATCCCAGCTGAGAGAAATTATCATTATACTATTTATATTAGTAACCAATTATTAAATTGGGACCCAGGATCTTCTCCTCGATTTCCTCATTCTTGTTAAAGTCAGTGTTTGAAGGACCTGACTTGTTAATGAGATTATTCCTAAGCCCTCAAGGAACATATTCTTCAGTCTTGGGAGGATAAACAGAATCTAGTTTGGAAAGGGACCCTTGTCCTTATACCCTTCCATTAGAGTTTAGGGTGACTCAGCTCATGGAAGAAAAAAACAGCCACAGTGGTCTGGTTGGAGATGGATTCACCTGTCTAGATTACTGGAGGTAGTCGTGTTGTATAATCAAACCACATTCTCAGCAGGAAGAGCTAAACTTCTAGTCTACCTCCTCATTAAATATCCACCAATTGGGGTTGATTTTCACTTGTCAAGGGAATTTCAGGGTCTCCATTAAACTTCTTTGGTTATTGAGAGAAACTACAGAACATCAATTTATTATTAGCTAGTCTGATTAATAAACTTAATATTAATTACCAGGGAAAAAGAGGTATTTACTAAAGGTAGTATAGTAAGAATTATTTAGTACCAAACATCCCCCCCCTCAAAAAAAAAGTCTGTGACACACCCTCGACCCATACAAACAGAATCCAATGGAACACATGTAGTAATTCAGAGTTCCTAGTTCTGGAAATCCCTTTCTCCCTTTCTATGCTACTCATGAAGTTTCTACTAGACATGAGGTAGACTTTCTGCTGGGCTCCTTATAGAATCTTGAAGTTTCTTCTTCTCAGTATTGTCTAGTTTGATCTTTGTTCCTATATAGACACTGGTGGTTCTTCCATATATACTGCTAGGACTTGAATGCTGATTAAAAGTCTTAAGTTCTGTGACCCTCAATCCTTCTATAGTCAAGGAGTTGGGGACCAAGCCTGACACCAGAGATAAAGTCAAAATTCTCCTCCTCTCCCTCATAAGTAATTCATTCTTAGGAGCTGAACTAGAACTTCCCTCTTCTGGATCACCATTCTTTCAGGTCCCCTATTCCAAACTAACCTGATGATATGCATGCCTCATAGGGCATGACCAAGTGCGTCAACCAGCCTGAACAGAAACCCAATTAATATGCCTTTGATTGTTTCAGGGAAAAATCCAGGCCATGTTCATACCTCTGATTGATTCAATCAAGATATAGTCTCATCTGATAGTTCTTTATGACTTGAAGAGACTCTGCCTTAGCCTTTTTTAATACCTTCTCCACTGCTTTGTACTAAAAAGCCTCAGTAAAAATCTATGTCATAGTTCATAATTAGATTTTGTAATTGATATTCTTCCAGACTTCCAAATACATAGCAATACAATTTTAACACACAAATATCATTTGTCAGGTTGTAATATGTAATCAATCTGTCTTAGTGCTTGTAAAAAGGTTCACCCATGCCCATCAGTTGGGGGATGACTGAACAAGGTGTGGTATATGAATATAATGAAACACCATTATTCCATAAAAAATGTTGAGCAAGTAAATTGCAGAAAAAAAACTGGAAAGATTTACATGATGAGTAAACTGAGCAGAACCAGGTAAACAGTATACCCAGAAATAGCAGCATTGTTCAATGACCACCCTTAATAGATTTAGCTTTTCTAATAATGCAATGATCTAAGTCAATTTCAAAAGATTCATGATGGAAAATGCCATCCACATCCAGAAAAAGAACTATGGAGTCTGAATGCAAATCAAAGTATACTATTTTCTCTTTCTTTTTTTTTTTTGTTTTTTTTGTTTTTTTTTCTTTGTCGTGGGTTTTTTCCTTTTGTTCTGATTCTTCTCTCCCAACATGACTAATGTGGAAATATCTTTGATATGATTATACATATATAGCCTATATCAGATTTCATGCCATCTTGGAAAGGGAGGATGCGAGGGAGGGGGCAAATTTAAAACTCAAAATCTTACCAAAGAGAATGTTGAAAACTAAAAATAAATAAATAAACATTTTTTAAAGGTTCATCCCAACCCCAAAGAATTTGAAAAAAGAAAGAAATGGAAATAGAAAAGAAAATCAAGTCTCCCTTCTCAGGGGGAAATCTGATTACCTTCCAGAGTTCCCTGAGCATGGGGAAGAGCAGTACTCTTAGGGACTTGAGGTTAACCGGAGGTCACACCATCACCCTTCACACACAACACCGAAACTTATTTGTCTTGGTGCTCATATAGCAGCACAGGTCCTTGGCTCTAGGGGCCTGAGGTCCTTGCTCTTTCCCTCTCCCACTGAGGGACCTTGCCGCTCTGACGGGTACCAGATGCTACAACAAAACTAGCTCTGTATTCAGGGAGCACTGGATTACTTATTCTCTCCTTTTCCCACTGAGGAGCTTCATTATTCTGGACACCCCCACCACCACCACATCCATACCATATACAGTCCAAGTTTAATCAAGACTAACTTACAAAAGAAAAAAACCTTCCCCCTTCCAAAGAAAAGCTCAGTCCCTATAGCGATCCCAGGACATATGAGGCTCTCCCAAGAGATATTAAGAGACATGGGGTAGATTAGAAGTCAGCCCTTGACCCTTAAAGTGAGAAAACAAATTTTCACGGGTGATAATTCTTCCATGATTCCCTCAGTGTGTTAAGCCATCCAACTAGGGTCCAGAGAAAATGTCTCTCTAACATAGCATATACCAAAAGTTCTGTAGGGGTCCTTGTTCCATAGGCCTTATGGACCCAGGCAAATAGTCCCCTTGTGGACCCAGGCAAACTTCCTGTGGATCCCTATACCAAAGATGACTTGAAATTTTCCCCAGTGGTTCCATGCCACTGTAAGGACAATCCAAATGAATTTCTAACTCAGAACAGGTTATCTGAAAGAAAACATACTGAGAAAACCCCCCTAAAAGTGTGGGACCCCCCAAAACTGATTAAGCACAGTGATAATAGCTAACATTAATATAGCACTTACTAAAGGCCAGGCACTCTCATTTGCTACTCACTAGGAGGGAGGTGCTATTACTATCACCTTTTTATAGATGAAGAAACTTAAGCAAACAGTAAATGATTGCCCGGTGGTAGATGGTTTGCTTATTAGAACTCAGTAAATTATATTTTGTGTTAAAATTGTCTTATTGTTACCATGTATTTAAAAGTATTGAAGAATTTTAATTGCAAAATTTGATTATGATATATAATTTGTTTATGAATACATTGAAGCTAAATTTGAACTCAGGGCTTCCTGACTACAGGCCTGACACTCTATCCACTATCCTATCACCTTACAATGGTTGATTATTTGGGATTTCTATACCAGCAGAAAAACCTTATCCTAGAGACCTGAAGGCCATAAGGGTCTCAGAGAAGTTTTCTGAACTCATGTCATAAATAAGGGAAGTAAAAAAGTATTATTTTCAAACTATTGTTTGGTGTCGTCCAGGTGAACTTCTAGGCACTATGCAAAATAGACTTATATTAGAAATTCTCAGATATTAGTAAATAAGCATTTAAGTAAGCAAAAGTTATATCAAAGAAACTGGTCTGATTTTTAAGGAAACATACCAGAAAACTCACTAACGTACAAATTCAGTCTTAAACAAAATAGAGGTAAAGTGCTTAATTTTTCTCTGATGGACCCTGAAAACTAGAGCATCCAATAGAGTCTCTGGTAGAGAATTTTTCCAGTATGTCCCCCAAAATTCAAAGGACGAAATGCTTATCCCAGGTGTAGGGTAACAGTTACAGGGTTTTGTTTTGTTTTTTTCAAAGGATTAGGGGTGCCTGACCACTTGTGTGGGTGGTCAGGAAGTAGCTGGTGGAATAGGAGAGATTGAAGATAGATATAGAAAGGGATAGATGATTGCTAGAGGAAAGCCCTGGGAGACGAAAAACAAAATAAGAACAAGGAGGCAGCATGTAGAAAAATTCATCACTCATTTTTCACTAAGATTTGCTACTTCTTAGCCACAGACAGTGATTTTGTTTTTCAGAAATCTATAAGGAAGAGCACAACTTAATTTCTGTGTTTCTAATACTTGTTATAGCCACCAATGATTTATAATTCAATCTAACATTTATTAGGTGTTTGGTATGAGCAAGTCACTTTGCTTGAGGCTGGAAAAATAAAAAAAATTCAATAAGATAGAAACAGCCCTCAAAGAACTTACAAGTCTCATTAGAGACCCTAAAGCAGAGTCAGAAACAGTGGAGGTGACAGGGTAGGGAGAGAGGCCTGAGAAGGCAAAAATCTTAGTCAGAAATGAGAAACACTCATAGAAGAATTTTTTGGTCTGGCTATATTGATGTCATTTGCTTGAAACAGGAAGTCTCATCACTAACTGAAGCATGCAGAATTCAGCAGAAACACCACACTTTAGCTCCAGTGATGAACTGATGACAAGAGAATTTCTGACTCAACTTTTTTTAACTTCTATTTTACCTAATGAATATGTCAAGTTACTAGGTATAGCTCTGGTGTTAACTGTGAGTCTGCAAATTCCAAGTATATCCCTAGTGTTTACTGGCCTGTTTATTATTTTACCTACCCCTTCTGCTATCTGTTATTTGATGTATAAATCTTTATGCTCTCTGCCCTCTGGAAAATTTCATTGTATTCACCTTCCCTGTGTAACTAAGACCTAGGTAGGGTGGCTGAAACTGATGCACAAAGGCTCACTAATTTTGGTTTTTGTTCTTATTTTCTTTGCGAGTTTGGTTTGGTTTTATTTTATTTTTTGTATACTGTGATTTTCTGCTCTGAGCATATAATAAGCTAGTTTTTAAAATGTGTCTGTGCATTGATAGCTTTGATTGGCAGCCGTAGCTATCAACTAATCCTTGGACAATTTGTACATCAAGCCTTGAAGTGAAAAGGGAGCTTGATAGCTGTCTTCATCTGTGCAAAAGATTGTTAGGTGGAAGCTTATCAAACTAATTCTGCTTGGCTTTAAGGGCATTATTAGGAGCAAGGGAGATGCAAAGACACAAATGTAGGCCTAAAAATCTTTCTAATAATCAGAACTATACTGAAGTCAATTTGGAGTCCCAGGAGGCAATGGGCTTACCCTCACTGGAAGTCTCCCTGAAGAGGCTGGTCAAGAATGGCATACAAGAGATTTTCTGTTCAGGCATAGGTTGAACTAGATGACCTCTGAGGAGCCTTCTAACTCTAAAGTTCATAAAATAATCTAATTAACAAATATAGATAGGGATTCCCATAACTGTAATACAAATTTGAATGTGATAAATGCATGGCAAAGTTATAGGTAATGTATTGTGAAACCATCGAGGGGCAGTCATTAAATGATAGAAGGAATAAAAAATTATAAAAAAATTAAGCAATCTAGACATGATTTGATTGTAGACATGGTTGATTTTAAATAGTCAATTTAGGTCCGGATCCAAAGGAAGAAATAGAATAGAGAGGTCTGGAGCACCTATTTGCTGACTTTTGAACCACTGAACTGGTTTTGAAGGAGTAGTTCTGTATTTCAAAAAATATCATCATGGAAGCTTCTCTCTATCCTTTGTACTTTGAGACTCAAAGGTTCTGTTCTATTTGTGTTATAGGAAAGTATACTGGGATCTCCATGGAATGTAATAGTATAGTGGCCTATGAGAGACTGGTATCCAGTGGCGAATATCAATTCCCCAGTGTTTATCTACTTGTGTTTCTGTAGATCTATGACACTGTAATTTAAAACTTAGTGCTTCCCATTCCTAATAGGGAGAGGGAGAAGGCAGAAGCATCACAAGAAGCTGCTTCATTATATAGCACAGGAGAAGAATATTCAGAGGGGTCGACTGCCACACTGGCAGATCCACTGCTGCAGATAAGAAGGAAGTGATCCCAACAGAAGAAAACTGTCATGCCACCCCTGCCACAGTGAGCTGGAGCTGCTGCCAGGGCAGACAGTTAAGGCAGGATGCTTTGAGTGCCAGATCCTCAGAGAGGCACTAACCTATGGAGAGAGGAGAGAGGAAGCTGAGACAGGAACACAGAGATGGTGTGAAATGTAACTGGGAGCTGAGGACAGAGCCGGTGAGCCTTATCACCTATTTCCCTTGTGCCTTTCTGGCTCTCTCAAAAGAGAGATGAGTCTTTCTCCCACCTTTATTCTTTAAGAGTTTGTTTGCTTTCTGTTTTATTACATGTTTGGAAAGAAACTGGTTTCTCTAAGGCAATGAGGTCATCCACTGGAGTATTCCTTAGGCTGGGTACTAGGGGGAAATACACTGAGACAAGAGGACCATTGCTGGCTGGCAGAGAGAAAGATTAATAGATTCTATGACTGCTGTGGGAGGCATTCTCTGTCAAAAAATTGGGAATTTGGAACAACAAAAGAGATTTTATTGATACTTATTCTTATAACTTCTAAAAAGCAGAGAGAATATATAAATCCCAACCAGTACCTAACCCCAGTTAGACTGAGAAAGTTTTAGTGGGGAAAGGGTTTGTCAATGATTTGGAGTAGTCTTCTGAGACAGTTATCTCAAACATATACTGTTCCTTTTCTTCCCAGAGCAGATTTTAAAAGTAAATCACCCTGGAGATGGAACTGAAGACATTGTCTAAGGGAAAAGTCCTTCTTGAAGGGAAGAGCTAAGGAAGAGGGTTGCTGCCCAAATGAGTGGGGGAGGGGTACAGAAAAAGCTAGTAACTAGCTCTTCCATTAAGCTTACCCACAATTGGAAGTATGCTACTGACAGTGTCAGAATGCTATTTTTATAGAACAAAGTACAATATAAGGCAGATCCATCTTGGAACCCATCCAAAAAGGTTTCATTAAGGAAACACTGAAAGGACCTTGTTATAAGCTTGTCTCACCAATATCTATTTCCATGGCCTACACCCTAATGACACTATTATAGCAAGGTCCCAATGGATTGTGACATTTCTTTGCCTAATAAACGGACTTATTATTTTGATAAGGTCAGTCCCAGAGATAAAAAGTAATATAAGTATCTTTTAAAGAGTATTTAAAAGTATTATTTTTGAAATGCTATATAATAAAAGTCAGAAGTATTTTCCCAGTTATAGGAAAGTTAATTTATCCCAATTGTCACTAGACCGTACACTGAGATCACCCTATCTATAAGAATAATTGCTCAAAGCATTTTTAATTGCATTTTCCTAAAGTGGAAGCCACTTTTGCACAAGTGCTAATAATTTAGGTTTTGTAAAGTTTTCATTCTGGCCCTGTATAGAAATGCCTACAATTCAAAAGCAAAAAAAAAAAAAAAAGATAATACCTCAGAGGCCATCAAGGTTAACCCATATCATAAAACGTGTGGAAGGTCTTGAAGAAAATTTCACCTGTGTGAACATTTTACCCTCTGTTCATTATAGTTTTATCCCTCTCTTATAAAAAAAGAAATTTAGGAGGACAAGAAACTATGGTGATCATTATTATTTCCAAAACATTTATCAAGAACAAACATATGATGTTGTTTAGATATTGTCCAAAGGTTTAAAAGATCCACTAAGAATCTGCAGGCAGATAGGTGGCACAGACACTAGCCATGTGACCCTGGGAAAGTCATTTAATCCTGTTTGCCTCAGTTTTCCCATCTGTAAACTGAGCTGCAGAAGGAAATGGCAAACCATTTTAGTATCTTTGCCAAGAAAACCTCAAAATGAGGTCATGAAGAATCAGTCACAATTGAATAACAGAAAAGAGTATGCAGTTTAAATAAGAAAACCTTAATATTGGATGATAGATAAATGGATATTCAGATGCAATTTCTAACTACAATAAGTCCATAAGCAGATAAAATTCATAAGTTATGTGTTTATATCTTTAAATTATGAATGATCACTTTTCAGCTACTGACCATATTCAGGACAGAATTCCTCAAGGATATTCCCCCCAGTATTGGTAAATTCACAAATAAGGTTAGTCAAGATGTCCCAGAAGTCACATTCTGAACTATTCTAGAATATAAAACAAATGATAAGAAGCTTTTCCAGTATTTTGTTTAGGACTTTGGGGAAGCACTAAGTTTTAAATTACAGTGTCCTAGATCTACAGAAGCACAAGTATCTAACAACAACAGCAACAACAGTAACTAACATTTATATGGTACTTTAGGGTTGCAAAACACTTAAAAAATATTATCTGAAGGACCCTGAGAAGTAGGTGCTATTATCATCCTCATTTTATAGAAGAAGAAACTCAAGAAGACAGTGGTTAAGTAACTAGCACAGCATCGGATAGCATAGATTTGAACTCAGATCTTTCTGATTCCAGGTCCAGCATTCCACTATGCTACCTGGTTGCTAATTTTTCTTCCTATTTAATGAATGGAATCATGTTTTACATACTTTATTAGGCAATCTCAAAATATCTGGCAGCCATGGTCTCACTAGTCCCCACAGTAAGTCTGTGGGGTTGATAACATACACTATTCCTGTTTTACAGAAGAAAAAATATGATGCATGTCATACAGAGTTGCAGGCTCACACACCAAATCAATGACTTTTTATTCATATACTTACCCTGCTTCCAGCATGATAGACGCAATACCAGTACAAAATAAGTATCAGACAGTCCACGGCCATTGGAGCTTGCTTACACTCTTGTTACATGATTTATTCACATGAAATAAGCAAAGAAATAGTACAAGCTAGTAGATCTCTCTTTCACTCACTACATTCATGTTGATTGAATGCCTGCCACACACAAGGCTAGGTACTATTTCTCTATCAAGATGGCACAGTGTGTAAAGCATTGGACTTGGAGTTGGGAAGACCTGAGTTCAAATCCTACCACAGACACCAGCTGTATAAGCCTGAACATGTCAGGTCATCTCCCCTAGACTCAAGTTTCCTCATCTGGAAAATGGGGATATTAATAAATACCACCTATTTCACAGGGTTGTTGTGAGGATGAGCACTTTGCAAGCTTTAAATTCTGCATAAATGCTAGCTATTAATATCATTATCTGTTTCTATGTCTATCTCTAGATATGATATAAGTAGGTGAGATCAGCCCTATAGGTTTAGTGGATGGCCCTGAGGGCATCAGTTGCCCAGAAAAACTGGCAGCTCTAAGGATTTAGGGAAAAGCTAACAGGCATGGTTGTTGTTGTCAAGTTGTATCAGTCATACCTAACTCTCTAAGACCCGCAAAGACGCTAACGTGGTTTGCCATTTCCTCCGCCAGCTCCTTTTGCAAATGAAGAAACTCAGTTGTCTTGGATTAAAACCCTCCTGAGGTCTTTGAGTTCCATAAATTGACCCCAGTCTCTTTTCCAATTCATCTTCTTTTACAGCATGCTCAGTACTGAACCCTTGCAGGTAGGGATCCAGACTTTGCTTCCTGGAAATGCCATTTTCAGGCCTTGTGATGAATTTCTAGTCTTTACCTTGTTTCTGTCTTTGATATTGCCTGTCACCTCTGGTCCTTTCCCATTCAAAGACTTCAGTCAAGTCTCCCATAAAGCAATTAAGCCTGGCACTGTGCTAAGTATTTGAGATACAAAGAAAGGCAAAAGACACTCCCTCCTCTCAAGGAGCTTACAGTCTAATAGGGAAGACAACTGTGTATTAACAAGATATCCACAAGGTAAATTAGAAATAATCAAAAGAGAGGAGGTCCTGGCATTAAAGGAATCAAGAAAGGCTTCTTGCAGAAGGTAGGACTTTACCTGGGATTTGTCTATCTCCTTTCTGCCATTGACTTAGTTCACCATGTTCTTGACCTTGACCTTCACCAAGCCTTCTCTACTACTCTGCTTCAATCAGTAGTTGTTGTTTAGTCATTTTTCAGCCACCTCTGACTCTTCATGACCCCATTTGGGGTTTTATTGGCAGAGATACTGGAGTGGTTTGTCATTTCCTTCTCCAGCTCATTTTACAGATGAGGAAACTGAGGCCAACAGGTTTAAGTGACTTGCCCAGGGTCACACAGCTAGATTTGAACTCAGGTCTTCCTGACTCCAGGCCCAAACTCTACCCACTGCACCAATTAGCTGCCTTCCAATGAGGGAAGAATTCAGTCAGCACCATGGACCCCACCATAATCCTCCTCCTCCACATATGAAGGGCAGACAGAACATTACAGTCTGAATAAAGCATTCGAGATGGAAGAATTTGCAAGAATCTTGTCCTAAGGTTATTTCAAAAATAATTAAGGGTTAGTTTTTTTTCCTTTTAAATGAGAGGCAGGAAAGTAAGTAAAGAACTTCCATCTGGATCCCCAAGCATTGTCAAATCAGGAGAATAATTTGAAATGTCCTGGTTTGGCTCCAACCCTGTATCACAGAGTAGTGAGATAGAGTTGGATGGTGGCCAAGATTATAGAAGGCCCTAAAAGGCAGGCAGGAGTTTGTATTTCATCTGATAGGCAGTAGAGAACCATTCCAGGTTTTTTACAAATCAGTAATATAAGAAGGATACAGTTGATCTGGAAAAAATAGAACAGCGAATTCCATCCTCTCCGTTTGTTTTATCAATTACACAGCAATATATGGTTTTGTTTTCCCATTAAATGTATTTACAAACTATGAAAATGTGGAAAATATTAAAACATCTTATATTTAAAAATTCCATAGCCCCAGAGGCAGTGCAAGGCTCAGCAATGATTCAAAATGGTAGACGTGTTTTATTTTACATACATGTTATTTCTTCCCCATCCCCCTGAAAGTAGAATGTAAACTCCTCGAGGGTAGGGGATGTTTCTTTTTCTTCTTTGCGTCCCTAGCTCACAGGACTATGCTTCACCCAGAATCTAGGTCTCCTCCTGACTCCCAGTCCCATGACTAGATGACATCATCCTGACTCCTTCCACTGTGTATTGCAGAGTAGAGAGGAACAAGGCAGAATAAGAAATGCTACACTTTATTCAGCCCCAAGTTTGGCAACAGAATGATCCTAAATGGGAAGGATCTTTTTTCCTTTAATAAAGGTTTTGTTTTGTTTTTATTTCTTAGGTTTGAGCAGAATCTGCATTAATAGTTACGATTAAAAAGGGCCTTTCATGTGTTATCTCATGTAGTCCTCACAAAAACCCTGGAAGGTAGGTGCTATCATTATCCCCATTTTATGGAAGAGAAAACTGAGGCCAAAAAAGAGGTCAAGTGATTTGCCAAGGGTCACATAAATGGTGAATTGAGTAGAGAATGCAGGCCTGAACTCAGGAAGACTCATCTCACTGGACCAGTCACTTAACCCTGTTGACTTCAATTTCCTCATCTGTAAAATGAGCTGGAGAAGAAAATAGCAAATCACTCCAGTATCTTTGCCAAGAAAACCTCAAATGGGGTCATGGAGAGTCAGATACAACTAAAAAACAGCTGAACAATAACAACAATGACACACAACCAGTAAATGTTGAAGCAGGATTCTGGACTCAAGTGTTCTTAGTTCCCAAGTCCAGCATTACACTATAGATCTCCTAGCAGCTACTTTAAGCTTTTATCAACAAGCTAAATTTGGGGGAGGAAGTGTAGTTTATATTGGAACTAATACGGTACAAGTTCCATGAAGAAAATGTTATTCATTGTGCTGATATATCAGGACTTTACCGAAAAGGCATTGGCTGTTCTCATGGTGATTTTAAAATTTCAAGTGTATTTCACATTAGTAATTATTTTAACCATCCCAAATCCCCAGCTGCTGGGATTTAATCATTCAAACCTTTTTTATAAAAGTGTGAGTGAAATAATCAGGTGGCAGAAATATGTGTATATAATTAACTTATATTTTAAACCCAGTTTCTAAGGGGGCAAAATTCTTAACCTTGTATTAGCAAAAGAGACTGTCTTGCAATAGGGCTGCAAAAGAGGAAATGCTCAATTTTAATTCATTTTCATCTTATAATTGTTGTTTTAAGTTTCCATGCCCTCCTAAATTGTGCAGCTAATGTTATAGATTTTTATTTGAAAGACTACATTGACCTAGTACTTGAATTCCAGTCCCAGCTTTGCTATCTGTCTCTCTGGGCCTCAGTTTCCTTATCTGTAGAATAAGTAGGTATGGCTAGATGGGTTTCTGAACTTTAGTATTCTACCTTATTCCAGGTTTTTCTCTATTGTCTTTTCTCTTCCTTTGTTCCACCATCCTAAGCAAAACAAGACTTTGGTTTTAATTTTCCTGGCCAGATGGTGTCACCAGTGATCCATTAACTTAGCAAAGGGGCTGCTTTCCCACCCCCTACTTCCAACTTAACTGAATTGTTTTTGAGGGATCATCTCAGCCTTTGTCCTTCTTTGTTGGATTGTGCTAGGATAGAACTAGACATTAATCATTTGCACAGGGTTGACTTGTAATAGGAAATATAAGAGCCAGGTGTGTGTGTTAACAGCATCTACACTGTCTATATAAAGGGTAGGTTTGTCTACAATAGGATCCATATGGAAAACAGAAATTTTATCTTCAGTCCCTACAAATGACTTCACAGAGAGTCACCAGTACCTGATGATGTATGTGAAGTGTGCCTTGTCTGGCATCAATAGAGACAACAAGGTGTATCAGTATCCTGGCAAAACTACTTACGTACAACCTGTGTGAGCTGGAGTATTCAGTGAAGTCACTCTGGGCCTCAGTTTCCTCATCTGTAAAAAATGAGAGAGTTGAGTTACATGACTGCTGAGATCTGAGATCCCTTTCTACTTTCAATCAGTTGACTTTCTGGCTTGGTTTGGTTTGGTTTCTGTTTTTGGACTGGGTTACATGAGGGAAGTTAAAGAAATAAAATCATGGGCCATTTAGAAATAAACAAAGGACAAGAGGAGGAAGCTGGAGCATCGGCTAGCTTTTGGATTTAATGTTGTGGTCTTCTAAACCTTGCCTTCCTAGAAGGAGTGCCTGCTAAAGCCCAGCAAGACTTGAACTGTTTTTAAAAAAGAAAAATGCAAAAAGAGTCTGGACTCAAATTTGGGCTCAGGAGTTGTAGTCCCTCTTCTTGGACCACTGGTCAGAAAGGCGACCTTCAGTAAGTCAGTCTCTGAATACTTCCTCTTCTGTGAAATGAAGACAGTATCTGAGGCCAAGGCCCCTCCTTGCTCTGCTCTTCCTACTGATCAGTATTTAGGGAAGTGAATAAGCATTTCTATTGTACCTACTATGTGCCCAGGCACTGTACTATGCACTTTTACAAATGTTCTCATTTGATCTTCATAACAACCCTGTGAGATAGGTGCTATTAATATTCCCAGTTTATAGTCAAGGAAACCGAAGAAAACGGAAAATAAGTGACTTGCCTTGGATAACCCAGCTAGTCTGGGGTTTGGATTTGAATTCCAGTCTTCCTGATTTCAGGCTTAGTGATCTATCCACTTGTGCCACTAGCTACCCCAACATTTAGCCTATTAAGGTAAGTTTACTTAAAAAGTTTTCTTTTCAAAAGCAAATTTACTCAAATAGTTTAAAAAATAATAAAACCTTGAAATTGCCATAGAAAGAAACAAAGAAAGTCTTTGAAATTGTAGATGCCTGGGTCCTAGCTTATCAGCAGGGCTTCCTTGTAGTGAACTGGTAACAAATATTATGGGGAACTTCCCTCCACCCTTTCCTGACCCTCCTATCCTCCAGCTGGGGCCCCTACAAGCTTGTTAAAAGGTCACTGCCGGTCACTGGTGTGATATATAACCTTCCCAGCAAGACGTTCTGTCAGTGCTGTCAAACTCATATAGAAACGAGGGCCCTGAACTGTATACAAGGACCACTTCTGGCTCTATATGGACTTAGGAAGTAAAAAATTAACATGACCTATGTTGTATTATATTTTTATTTGTTTTGTCAAGCATTTCCCAATTACATTTTTTTTTGCTTTTTTTTTGGAGGGCAATTGGGGTTAAGTGACTTGCCCAAGGTCACACAGCTAGTTTTTGTGTTAAGTGTCTGAGGCCAGATTTGAATTCAGGTCCTCCTGACTCCAGGGCCAGTGCTCTGTTCACTGCACCACCTAGCCACCCCTCCCAATTACATTTTAGCCTGACTCCGGATGTACTCCAGAGTTTTGTAGGCCATAGGCTAAGAGGTTGACACCCTTGCTCTGCATTTTAGTTCTCCTTGGTGGTGCTGACCTCTCCTTCTCTCAAAGTTCTGGGCACTTGCTCCTAGTTAGAACCATAAGACTTAGAGCTAGGAAGTATCTCAGAGACCATCTAGTTCAATTCTGTCCATTTTACAGATGAAGAAACTGAAGCCTAAGCAGTTTAAATGACTTGTCCATGATGAAAGAGGTGGAAAGCAGCAGTCATGATGTAAGCCAGGGGCAACAGGTCCCAAATCCAATGTTCTTTCTACTAATTTCCAGGCACATATACACTATAGCCATTTGTAGCTTAATTGTTGACTTGCAGGCAGAGCCCCTCTTGACCTATCTGCCCTCTCCCCTCTCCTGCTTCTGAGAGCCTGGGAGGACATGGGAAGGGAAAGGCCACAGGAAGTGATGAGGAACATATCTGTTGCAGGGAGATACTGTTGTCAAGGTCAACAAGAGGGATACTCAAAGGAGGACTATATTGTTTCCATTTCCTAGAACTCCTGAGTTCAAAGCAGCTTTTGTACTATTGGGTGTTAGCAAAGTGCTTACAAGGTCAAGGAGAGGATTCACAACTACTTGTCACATCCTCGTTCATTTTTTTTATCTGCTATGTAATATTTCATAGGAATGATTAAAATCTGGAAGGCACCTCAAAGGTCCCTCATTTGACATAATCAGAAACTGAAGCTTAAAAGAGGTTAGGAGATCAGTCAATAGCTAATAGTTGTAAGAAGTGGGATCTTAATTTTTCATCTTCCTGATTTCTACATCCCACACTCTATCCACTACATGTGCTTACTGATTTTATGCTAGGAGTAATGACCAATGAATGCAATATCCGGGCATTTTTGTTTCCTTTTGGGGAGCACCAATTCCAAAATGCCAAGTTCACATAACTTCTGGCTTTCTGAAAGCCCCTCTCAGATTGCCATCATCTATATGTTTCTGTCTTGTGTGTACATAGCTATTTACATGTCCTCTCCACCATTATAATGGGAGCTCATTGTTGGCAGGTACAAGGAGACTGGGTTTGCCACTGATTGGGGCCTTCAAGTAGAGGTTTCAATTGAGTACATGCACAAATCCACTCACTCCTTGACCATGAGTTGACTCCTCTCAGAAAAAGGTGGGGCTGAGACTGACCTGAGAAAGATGGAGAGCTCAGCATTGCTCTAAACTTCTGCCCAGAAAGGTACATGCAAATGATCCATGAGCTTGGGACTCCCCAGGATCCAGGGCCTTTTGGTTGAATAGAATCAGAAGAATAACTGTCAATGCTCTCTGTTTTTTTTGTTGTTGTTTTGTTTTGTTTTTTTGCTTTTTGGAGGGCAATTGGGGTTAAGTAACTTGCCCAAGGTCACACGGCTAGGTTTTTGTTAAGTGTCTGAGGTTGGATCCGAACTCAGGTCCTTCTGACTCCAGGGCCAGCACTCTCCTCACTGCACCACCTAGCCACCCCATGCTCTCTGGTTTTTAAAAGTAGCTTCTGAGGGTCATTTGCAATAGTTATTTGTAAACTAAATAGGTAATGACATCTCCCAGAGGCAGGCATTTGATAGTCTAACTTTACTCAGCCCCTCCCCAGGGAACATGAAAGACTACTTTTCTCTTAGCTGGAATGGGATTGTCCAGAAAGGACCCAGGGACTAGATAGACACAATGGGACAGGGAATGTGACTAAGCACTAGGGACTTCAAACAACATAAGAATGTCTAAACAGGCACTTGGCAATAGGTGGAGTCAGCAGAAAGTGATAGGTATACATTTTGACAGACGAGTAGAACACCTAGTCAAGTGAATCAGGCGGAAAGGAATAAAGGAAGGTTCTGGTTTCCCTGGCTTCCTTGAAAACAGTTTATATCTCCCCTTCTGCAAGAGTACTTTCCAGGTTCTTTCTTCCCCTCCTCATCCTTCACCCTTGCTGGTGCTTTCTCCTCTCAGATTACCTTCTATTGACTATGTATATAATTGTTTGCATATCATCTTTCCCATTAGAATAATAATTCCTTGTTGGCATGAACTATGTCTTTATATTCCCAGAGCCATAGATGGAAACTTTGGACAAGTGGAAACAGGTTTGAGATCAAGGAAAACTTCTAACCACTAAAACTATCCCAAAGTGCAAAGGCTGCTTCTAGAAGTAGAGGTGTAGCCCTCACTGGATATCTTCAAGCAAAACCTAGATAGTCACTTATTGGTTATGTATGTTATGTGTTTGTGTTGGGTATGTAGCTCATTGGTTATGTGGGATTCTTGTTCGGGAGTGGGTTGAACCTGGGTGCCCCTAAGATGCCTCCCACCACTGACCTTCTGACTTGGTGTTTGGTACAGTGAAGAATGCTGGTTCTGGATTCAGAGGCCTTGGATTCAAGCCTTACCTCTGATGCATATGCCTGTGTGGCCTTAAGCAAGTCACATAATCTCCCTCAGTCTCAGTCTATAACATGAAGGAGTCAGACTAGGTGGTCTCTGAGGTCCCTTCCAGCTCTAATGCTGGGATCCTGTCATATTGAGAATTTTTAGTCAAGTCAGTCTGCAAAGATTAGAACCATAGTACAGGGTTAGAACAGTACCATGAACAAGGCTGTAAACACTAAGGTTCTTTACATGGGGCTTCAGAAATGTCCAATACCCATCAACTGGGAAATGCCTAAACAAGTTGTGGTACATGATGGTGATGGAATACTAGTGTGCTATTAAAGATGATGTTTGGGAAGGTTTCTGAAAATTCTGGAAACACACCAATGGATGCAAAGTGAAGTAAACAGAACCAGAAGAGCATCATATACAGTAACAACAATATTGTGCAATGATCAACTGTGAATGGCATATCTATTCCCAACAATACAATGATCCAAGACAAAGGAGTCATGATGAAAAATGTTATGTGCCTTCAGAGAAAGAACTGATGCAGTCTGAATGCAGATTGAACATACTGTTTTTCACTTTATTTTTTAATGGGTTTTTTGTCTGTTTCTTCTTTCCACAACATAACTAATATGGAAATATGTTTTACATGATTGCACGTAGGTTATATAATCTATATCAAATTGCTTACTATCTTAGAGAGAAGGGAGGTGAGAAAATTTACAACTCAAAATTTTTAAAAATCAAATGTTAAAAATGATCTTTACATGTAATTGGGAAAAATGTTTTTAAAAAAGGAAGGAAGGAAGGAAGGAAGGAAGGAAGGAAGGAAGGAAGGAAGGAAGGAAGGAAGGAAGGAAGGAAGGAAGGACCCTCACACTAGTAAGAGGTATAGTGAGTTTACTCTCCTGGAATTAGGCAACTGTATATCTGTCTGCTTTATAGCCAGTGCCCCAATTCCATTTAACCACTTAACATCAATTAGTTTTTACAAAGGGACATTTACTTTGAATATACTTTACAAAAACAAGCACAGAAACATCTCACCCTCCCCTCCAAACACCCCCCCATCACTTTAGGGGCATACTCCTTCCTACCACCTGGTCTCTGGGGAGAATAGGTTCACTCTTACTGCATTTCCCAGATGTATACATATACATACATACATACATATATATATATATGTATATGTGTGTGTGTGTATAGTGAGTGTGATGGGATATATATATATATATATATATCCCATCACACTCACTTCCAAAATGCACAAATGCTGTATGAGTCTTTATCTCAGCTACCTTGGCCTGGGGTCCCAAAGGTCACTTCTTGCTACTCTAGCATCTATGCTGGGTTAGCTGCAAAATCCATCTTGTTTTCTGACTCTGGGATTTCTGGGACTTGTTCTAAACTCTAGGTTAATCTCCTCCACCTAAAAGGGAAAAGAGCAAATGCAGAGGCCCAGGACTGAGGCCTGTTTCTTGGAGTCACATGGCCTTGACGCCTTAATAGCATAGTCTAAAGAGTTCAACTAAGAACAGAACAGGTGAAAGGACTAAGGCAAGAGAAATGGCCCCAGAGGGTTTAGACCAAGGTTGACGGATCTTCTCAAATGCTGCTGAGGCTGGTTAGCATACTTCCTCTTTACTACATGGTTAGCTGGCTGAAACCACACATGTGCCACAGTCTCTCCAAGACATCTCCATGCCATGTCCTTCCAACTTTCCTGTAGACAATCTCCTAGTTTCCTTTGTTTGAGCCATTGGAAACTGCCCATGCCCCAGATACTCCACTACAATCCCCAGCTGCTAGCATTGGGATATATTTACATGTTACTATTAAGTGATCCCAGCTTTAATACTATGAACAGGGGGTATTTAACCCTTTTTTGTTGTTATGGACCCCTTTGGAAGACTGGTAAAGCCTGTGGACTCCTCAGAATAATGTTTTTAAATACATAAAATAAATAGGATTACAAAGGAAGTCAATTATATTGGAATGTAATTATCAATTTTTTCTTAAAAAATCAGAGACCCCAGATTAAAATCCCTGGATTAGAGAAATTCATGATGAGTGGTATAACCCTGAACACCTTTATACTTAAATTTTGAGAGGTCATAATGTTCTAATTAATAGCAAAGCCCTTTTGGGGGGGTTGGAAGAGCAGACTGATTCAGACACCATATTAGTTCCAACTTGATATTGGGAGTCATTGAGCAATTACAAAAACAAGGTTTGCTTAGCTCTAAGATAGGAAGGATTTTCAGTAAGAATACTTAACTATAGATGTATCCCCCTCTCTCTGGTCTATGAATCAGGGTGTGGTGACTCTTGTGGCCTCTGGACATCTACCAGTCTGAAGGCTCAGGCCCCATGTTATTAGGTGACCTTAAAGCCACATCACTACAATCAAAGCCTACCCAGAAACTTCCATCAAAAAACAACAACAACACAGCTTGAGCTCATCCGATCAAATCCCAGCTTTGTCACCTTTTTGGGGAAATCTAGTTTAACCCACATGGAGAATTGGCAGGGAGAATCCAGGTAGATGTTTGCCCTATTATTATAATAAAGACAACTTTACAGACATCTCATTTAATCCTCACAAAATCCCCATGAGATGGATGCTGTTATTATGTTCATTTTACAGATGAGAAGACAAGAGACTTAAGAGTTCAAGTGACTTGCCCAGGGTCACACAGTAAGTGTCTGAGGCAGGATTTAAACTCAGGTGTTCTCCTGACTCAAAGTCCAGGACCTAGGTGCTAAGGACATAATGTTCTTTGAGGGGAACAGTAGATGAAGCTTCTCCAATTCTACAGGACTGGCCAAAACTTGTGTTTTGTTGTCAGTCTTCAAGAACCCAGGGTCCCTTTCCCCAATACAGGCTAAGGTTTATTTTTTGTTTTTCAGTCATTTTCAGTCTGACTCGACTCTTTGGGACCCTATTTATGGTTTTCTTGGCAAAGATACTGCAAGTGGTTTGCCATTTTCTTCTTCAACTATTTTTACAGATGAGGAAACTGAGGCAAATAGGTCTAAGTGACTTGCCCAGGGTTACACAGCTCGTAAGCGTCTGAGACAAGACTTGAACTCAGGAAGATGAGTCTTCCTCACTCCAGGACCAGCACTTTGTCTGCTGTGCTCAAGGTTTATGTAGATAAGATATTACTATTTCCCTGAGGACTCAGTATGTATGACAAGGGAATTAATAAAGGGAGGAAATGCATTGGCATAATCATAGAATAAATAGTAAAAGCAGTGTTCCACATCGCAGACATTTCTTGATTTGACTAAAAACAACTTTTTAAGTTTGTATCAAGATCACATTTCTTAGTAGTCTCATGTCAGAATATTTCCTACAGACCAATTGAACTGAACAAACATTTAGTAAATATCCCCTAATGGCAGGGAATTGTATTATACTCTAGAGATGCAAATTCAGTTCAATAAGCATTTAAATGTTTTCTATTTCATGAGTATTTTTTATCCACTGCCAACGCTAGGCAGTAGATTGACAAAGACAAAAATTTAATAGGCCCTGGCCTCAATGTACTTAGAGTCTACTTTGGGGGTACATGTACACAGATAAAGAAATAGATATTTCCTGAAGACTTATGATTAGACTTGCTACCCCACCCCCTCACAGAGAGCAGAGGGACTTGGGATGCAGCCTGGGAAATCTGCTTTTTCAGTATGGCCAATATAGGCATTAACTTTGCATGACTGCGTATTTGTTAGTCAATAAAGATTTATTGAAAGGTTTTTGTTTTTCTTGGAGGAGGCAGAGAAAATAGTGTTCTTGAAATAGTTTTTAAAAATTAAATATTAACAAATAACCATATGAACAAAGCAAAACAAATGAATGGGTGAATGAATACAAGAAAGAAAACATTAACACCTGGGTTATATTGTGAAAACTTTCCAGAATAGGGGGCAATTTGAGCCAAGCCCTGAAGAAAGATTATAAGAAGCCGAGATAAGGAGCTCATGTTCCATGCACGAACGAAGCCTTGTCAAAATTCATGGAGGTGGGAGGTGGAATTTTGCAGGAACAAATGGTAGCTTATTTGGACTGGAATGCAGGATGTAGACTGTGAAGGCAAAATAAGTCTGGGAAAGTAGGCTGACCAAGGTGGCAAGGCCTATCAATCTCTAAATTCTCACCTAGCCCTAAATTATGTAATACTAAATGCACAGCTAAGCTATAATCCAAAGCAAAGGACTTTTGAATGCAAGCTATCATCTCTTAAACTGAGGAATAAATCTAAGTTGTTCAGTGCTTCATACAGCCTAGGACAGCTAGATGGTACAATGGATAGAGCACCAGACCTTGAGTCAGGAATGCTCCTCTTCCTGAGTTTAAATCTGGACTTAGACACTTACTAGCTCTGTGACCCTGGGCAAGTCACTTACCCCTGTTTGCCTCAGTTTCTTCATCTGCAAAATGAGCTGAAGAAGGAAATGACAAACCACTCTAGTATCTTTGCCAAGAAAATCCCAAATGGGGTTACAAAAAGTCTGGCAGGACTGAAATGACCCAACAACAAAAAAACCCCCATAAACTTTTGCAAGTTTATGAATGACCAGAAACATAGGTCAGTCGTGTTGCAAGAATGTAAGACAAAAGCTGGACAGTTTGAATGAGTTACTACTCAGACACCCCTGGGGTAGGAAAAGAGAATAAAAGAAAGGCTGCCAGTGAATTGTGTGGGTTCTCTTGCAAGGGCTTATGGGAAATCATGAACAGCAGTCACACAGGATGAGAAGTCATATGTGATTGGAAGTTGTTTTTCAGTCTTTTGTGCCCAACTCTTTGTGGTCTATTAGGGGTTTTCTTAGCAAAGATACTGGAGTGGTTTGCCATTTCCCTCTCCAACTCATTTTACAGATGAGGAAACTGAGGCAAACAGGGTTAAGTGACTTTCCCAGGGTCACACAACTGAGGTCAGATTCCTACTCATGAAGATGAGTCTTCCTGATTCTAAGCCCAGTGTACTGTCCACTGTGCCACCTAAATGCCCATAACTAGGAGTCCCCATAGTAGAAAAAAACTGTCCAAGTAGAGATACTTTGGATATATCAAAGTACCTGGGCAAACACACACAGTTGGAACTCCTGAAGAATTTATTGCTGTGGCAGCAGTCAGGGTGGAGACCAATGAGAACTTTAATCCTGAAGTGTTTGTGAATGTACCCAATCCATAGACACATCTCAGGCCCTTCTGGGGACTCTCTTGTGCTGCAGTTTGTCCCTGATCCCCAACATCCCCTTGACTCCGGCCCTGAATTTCTGACAGTCTTGGGCTACAGAAAGCAATCATGGGGCTAACATTGCACTAAGCAAGTCCAGAATCCAAGAGCAGATTGTGTAGCCTGAAGAACCCCCCAGGAGCATATGGGAGAACACAGACTCATGGGACTTGGAGTCTGGGTACAGAGAGCAGGGATTACAGTGGTGCTGGGCTCTGTACACCTGCAGGAGGCCTCATGGTTTTGCTTGTATATAATCTTTCTGGTTTAGAGAGGAAATCATGCAAATGTACTGCACCCATATATGGGCAAAATGAGGATGTCTGCCCAGCAAAACACTCTAGAACTTTTTTTTTTCCTCAAATAAGTGCCCATTAAAAATACAACACCAGGTAAGTATTTATTGGACCTCATAAAGAGCTTATGATGGTCTTTTTTTGTCAGGGTCAGCATGTTTTGAGGAAGACCACTGGTACATATAAGGTCCCTTTTTGTGTGAGTCAGTGATATCTGAAGAAAGAGAGAAGTATCTTCTGTACCTGTTCTTTCCTGTCTCTGGATCACCCAAGGTTAAGAAAAGATTGGTGAAGGGCGATGAGCACTAGCCTAGGGGTCAGAACACTTGGGTTCTAGTCCTGTTTCCACTAACTATCCTTATGACTTTGGACAAGTCAATTAACCTTTCTAGGACTCGGGTTTTTTTTTTTCCTGTAAAATAAAAGGATGAAAAAGATGATTCCCAAAGTGAAAGGACCATAAATCTAGAGTTGGAAGGGAAGTGAGAAGACCCCCTCTAGCTATGGGTGTCAATGACTTCTATGTCCTCTGGGTGGGGAAGATCAGGATCACAGCATCTCAGAGGTGGAGAGGACAGCTGAGGCCATTAAGTCCAGCTGGAAGATGGGGGAAAAAAGCTTCTATTAAATTGCCAGCTAGATGGTGCTATAGTGGATAGAGTACCTGGAGTCAGGAAGTCTCAACTTTGTGAGTTCAAATCTGGCTTCATACACTTATGAATTATGTGACCCAGGGCATGTCACTTATCCCTGTTTGCCCCAGTTTTCTCATCTATAAGATGACCTGGAGAAGGAAATGATAAACCATACCAATATCTTTGCCCAAAAAAACCCCTAAAAATAGGGTCACAGAGTCAGACACAACTGAAAAACAACTAATACAACTCTATAATACACCTGAGAAATCCTCTAGTCTTTGCTTGAATGCTTCCAAGGAAGGGAAACCCACTACCTCCAAAGGCAGCCTATTCCATTTTGGGGATAGCAATAATTGTTCAAATTTTAGGGTTTATTTTCATTTATTTGTCTTTTGCATCAAGCCTAGATTACCCTGTGTACCTTCTTGCTTATTGGGTCTAGTTCTGCCCCCTGGGACCACCTAGAACACCTCTCATACCCCAGCCACAGAAGAGAGGCTGAGGAGGCAGGATTTTGTGATACTCTCTTACTGAAGTTTCCCACTCTATCATCGCCATGACCACTTAGGTCTGGGCAAGAAACAAAACTTCAGGCGGAATCAACCTGTCAGCCGAGCCAGGAAAAAAAGGAAAGTCAGCAAGTCACAGGTTTAGAAAGTATCGAACACTGATGAGTTATGGGGTGGAAGAAAAGGCTGTCCATTCCTGAGCTTTCTCACCGGGGGACCCCTCAGAGTCATTTGTTGCTATTATCTCTTTGACACTGGTGTGAAGCTCCTCTAATTTCTGTGGTCACTTTATATTTGTCTCCAATTCAAGGTCAGTTGCTATCTAGAGGAAACACAATTGTATGATTAGAGTCTGGAAAAGAATAGAAAGAAGATTTATGAGAAAATCACTTTTCAAATGATTGCCTCTAAGATCAGTTTTCAAAGCATTTAAGGAGTTCCATAGGACCTTTTTATTCTCTACCCAGACAGTATCAATCTGCAGCCTGCTATAAAGGAAGGAACTCTAGACTAGTGAAAAGACTTGAGTCTTAATCAGAGATATCATTAGGAATCTTTTTCTTCTGGCACATGAAATTTGTGGGGGAGGGTGGGCAGAGCACCTGAAGTGAAGAAGATGGTCCAGATGTTGTTTTGGGAGAGGGGATTATCTGACCCCTTATTTCATGGAAGGTGGAGGCAAAGTGCTGGAATGAGACACTGTATTTGTTCACTGCAAGAGGAAGGGGGCTTTCTAAGGGAAGGTTAACTGCACTTCCTATTCATGCCCCAGGGCCATGTTAGTTAGGATATTAGTTCTAATTCTACCACTAACTTTGGGAAAGTCAGCGTTCCCTCTTTGGATCCTAGTCTGAAGAAGGACTGAAACAAAATGATTTCTAAGGCTCCTTATATCTCTGTATCTTTGATCCCACAGAAATGTACCTTTCTGAGTCTCAGTTTCTTTATCCATAAAATTAGGGAGTTGGGCTGGGTGACCTCCAAAGCCCTTTTTAGCTCTGACTTTCTAGGAACAACATCACATTCTCCAGAAGTAAAAAATATTATACCCATTTTAATGATAGGCAAATCTGAGCTCCAGACCAGCAAAACATTTTGATAAAGTGGTCTAGCATTCAGTTAACATTCAGAAACAGCGCCTCCTAAATACAGAGGATTTTGCCAATAATCCAGTTGACAATTGTATGGCACCATAAAGTTTGCATACATGGTTTTATTTAAACCTCACAAAAAGGTATTACTATTCCCATTTTACAAATGAGGAAACCGAGATTCTTATAGGTCCAGAGGTGCTATGATCCCACAGCTATGGAATGTCAGAGGCAGGATTCAAACCCAAGTCTTCCTGATTCCCAAGTCTAGTACACACACTGTCCAGCACTCTGCACCACCCATTCATGGTAAGCACAGGAGGGAAAGAAAGAGGAAAGTACATTTCAGGGAGTTTTCACTTCTTGGAGTCACATTCTTTGCAGTAAATAAGATGCTTCTATTTATTATAATAGATGCACCTTGGAAGGGAGCAGAAATAGACACATTCATTAGGACAGTGCATGAAGAGGCCAGGAGTCCTTGAAGCTAATCATAACTTTTCCATCAGAGCATTAGCTGAGAAGCCCTCTCCACAGAGATCTTGGACGTCTATTCTATTAACAAAAAAGATTTGCTGGATGGGCCATGCAGCAGCTTGTCGGAAAAGATTGGAGATTACATGCCAGGTGTTCCAGAAAACATCCTTCAAACCAAGTCAGGCATGGTATGCCTCTGAGGAAAAAAAATTAAAAATCTTTAGAATTGCCTTCAGAACTAAGTTTTGGTTTTCCTTCCTTAATAAGGAATTTAAAAGGTCTCATAGAAGACTGAGCTAGTGTATTATATTTTTCCATATGGGGACTCTGTCCATTCAGTACAGAGCTCCACATAGAGGATGATTTATTATATTATTAATTTCTTCTTATGGGAGCGTCCTCTGTTGGGAAACTAAACTGAGCCATTAATCATGGAGGCACACCTCTCTGAAGTCAATTGTTTTGGGGAAAAAAAATCAGGTGGGTTGATTTTACTTTCTCCCTCCAGCACCATTTTGTTAGTTGTTCAGTCATGTTTAGCTCTTTGTGACCCTGTGGGCCATACTGTCCAGGGGATTTTCTTGGAAAAGGTAGTGGAATGGTTTGCCATCTCCTTCTCTGGCGGATTAAAGCTAACAGAGGTTAAGTGATTTGCCCAGGGTCACACAGCTAGTAGGTATCTGAGGCTAGATTTGAATTCAGGTCTTCCTGACTTCAAGCCTAGAGCACTATACACTGCACTACCTGGTTGCCTCATTTTAATTGTCTGTATCGGAGACACTGTGTTAGGGTTCAAAAGACTTGGATTCTAGTTCCAGTTTTGCTGCTAAGCCACTGTGTAACAATGGGCAACACGTTTCATTTCTCTGGGACTTAGTTTCCTCATTTTTAAAAATGAAGAGGGGGGCGGCTAGGTGGCGCAGTGAGTAGAGCGTTGGCCCTGGAGTCAGAAGGACCTGAGTTCGGATCCAACCTCAGACACTTAATGCACATACAAACAAAAACCTAGCCGTGTGACCTTGGGCAAGTTACTTAACCCCAATTGCTCTCAAAAAAAAAAATGAAGAGGTTAGGTCAGGGATAAACAGTATCCAAGGCTCATAAAATCACAGATTTAGAACTGGAAGAAATCGTAGAGATCATCCAGTCCAACTTCCGAGGAAGCCAAGGCCAAGAAAGGGCTCTAGATTTATTTAGGGTCACACAGGTAGTAAACAGAACAACTGAGACCTGAACCCAGGTTCTCTGACAGAACTGAGCTAGTCTTGTATAGGTGAGGAGAGCTATTTGACCTTTGATCTTGAAGAAGACCATGACATCGAGGAAGTACTGCCACAACATGCAAGTGACTTGGATTTAAGTAAGGGAGGGCTGTACAAGGTCCCCAGCCTCACTCGGTTATTCAGCTGTACTACCTGCTGGTACCTGTAGTAAACCAGCCAAATTGCCACAGACTAGACCAGAAGCAAAAGTCTTGGCACCTGAAGCTACGGAAAAGTGCTACTCCCCTGGTTGTGGAAAATCCAAGGGGCTTCCTCCTCAACTTCTTCCCCTTTCCCCACAAAGGATATTGTCTCCCACCTCTTTAAAGAAGAAAACCTCTTCCCAAGTCTCTATCCACTGCTAACATTAATAACAGAAATAGAGGTTTAGATGGCTGCCATATTTCCTATTTATTAACTCATTGCCAGATATAAAAGTGCAAATGGGTACACTCAGAATATAAAGGATGTGATCGATGACCACTTTTGTTTAAAGGCCTGAGAGGAATGGAACCCTGTCTGTCTCCACCCAAATGAAACAAGTAAAGGAAAAGTTTGATAGCAAGCATCTCAGGGTTCCACTAAGAATTAGGAGGATTTGAGCTAACTCCCTTTAGTAGGCAGAGAAAAGTGCAGCATCCAGGTGGCCCCAAGCATTTCAAGCTTCACCATTATATTAGTCAGCTCCCAATAGTCTGGCAATCTCATCCATTGTTTTGCTTTGTTTTGTTTTCAGGCAGTCAGAGTTAAGTGACTCATCCATTTTGACCAACGACACCTTTATTTCTAAAATATTACATGACACAGTTTTTATTTTAAACCTACTTAGAAGTGTTTATATCCACCTTAGGTTGAAATTATATCTATTTTCACAATACCTGGTGATTTATGAAATTTTGTGATTATTGTCTGATGAGTAGCCATTTCCTTCTTTTTTTGGCAGGATTGTAGCTATTGGGTAGTTCAGAAGACTATCCCACCCTTACAGTAATATTTAACCTTTTTACAAATGAAATAATTACCACCTAAATTGTGGAATGATCTTAATAATACATTATCATAACAGAAAAGATGACCAACATTTTCTTGTGACAGCAGTCCACCTGACACCTAGAGGAAGCAGGCATTCTTGGATCAGACCCATTACACTAGACCAGGGGTGGGGAACCTGTGAACTCAAGGCCACATGTGGCCCTCTAGGTCCTCAAGTGCAGCCCTTTGACTGAATCCAAATTTCACAGAACAAATCCCCTTAATAAAAAGAATTTTGTAAAACTTGGACTCATGTTGCCACACCCGAGGACCTAAAAGGCCACATGTGGCCTGTAGGCCAAAGGCCCCTGCACTAACTCTACTCCCTGATCTGCTATTATGTGGCACCCAAGATGCATTCTCTCCCTACTCTTCATTCCCAAAAGTCTCTTTCACATCATCAGTGATTTCCTCAGTTTAATGTCTCAATGGAACAATAAAGGGTTACACAGGTGAAAAACAGGGATTGAGGCAAAACTGTAGGGATGCAGCTTGTATGCAGATAACTGATGTTATCTCCCATCAGATCTGTAAGAACCAGCAGCAGACAAACCCTGGACGGGTGATCGGGTCAGGCTGATTGTCCCTGGTTTGGCAAGGCAGGGTATGACTGAAATAAACTGTTTTCTTCTGCTGCTGAGGTGTTCACAGGTCCATGTGAACCAAGCAACTCCTAATCCGTGGCACTGGAATTAGAGTGAGGCCTACTTTGTCTCAGGTCCCTCACTGGCACTTTTGCTGCTGCTTAGAATCACACAGTATCCACTAAAATTAGAAAGTGCTAGATACTTCCTCTTGAGCCCAGATAATTGTGGGGTCCCCTTTTTTTCTGGACCATCTTACTTTGTACAATGCCAGAGCCCAGGGACTAAAGTTACCCATGTTCCAGGTGTAGTCCTGGGTTCAACTATGCTGACCCTAACGCAAGCTATTTAGATCCACATCGGAGTTGGTGGGTTAAGAAAATTTTCTTTGCCCTTGAATCAGAAATGACAAGTCCATTAGCTTACCTCTTTTTAATCCTATGAGGAGGGTGATAGTATGTTTATGTAGGATAGATGGAAAATAACAGCAGCCCAGGGAGTGCTGCGGGTCATAGTCCTCAAACTTCCAGTTACAGAACGGAAATACTTTACTATATGGTCACATTTCCCTGGAGGCCTGATTCAGAAAGGTCATCACTGCTTGGAGAAGCCATAATCTGGTAGTTTATATAGACTGAGAGAAAAACAATCTGGAAGTGACCAGATTTAAACAGGTACCTTTACTTTTCTGAACCTGTTCCATTGTCTGTAAGAGGAAATCTAAGGGATGTTGGGAAAAATAGGTAATATTTAAGGTGATTTATGATAGGGATGAGAACGTTACAGACATAAAGCATCACCAATTTTCAGATGAATTCCAAAATGGGATTTGAGACCATGGAGAGGCTCTCTAGGCAAGGGTGTATCTTTTGTATATTCTATAAAGAAATCAGCACACGAGCAATAGTGAACAAACTTTCTTCCTTCAAGGTTCATCTCAGGTACTGCTTTACCCATTAAATTTTTTCTGATCTGCCCCCAGCAAGATACTTCTCCATTCTGGAATCTCTCATGCTACTTCTTAAACTTCTTCCATGACCTAATCCAGACTCAAACTCACAGTTCTTTCTATATGACTTTACCCTACTAACTCCTTGAGGAGGGGGGTGGCATTATTTTTTCATCTATACATCTGACACATGGTAGATACCTTACATTTGTTAAATGGGATTGTTCAATGATAGTCCTGGTCAATAATAATAGTAAATACTTATGTAGTATTTTGTCGTTGTTCCTTCATCATTTCAGTCATGTCCAACTTTCCATGACCCTGTTTTAGGGTTTTCTTGGCAAAGATACTGTGGGGAGGGGGTGGGGGCGGGGTACCATTTCCTTTTTCAACTCATTTTACAAATGAGGAAACTGAGGCAGTTACATGACTTGACCAGGGTCACACAGCTAGTAAGTATCTGAGGTTGGATTTGAACTCACAAAGATGAGTCTTCCTGATTCCAAGTGCTGTCCACCTTACCACCTAGCTGCCCCTATATAGTGTTTACCATGTGCCAGGCACCATACTAAGTGCTTTACGATTATCTCATTTGATCTTCACAACTCTGTGAGGGAGGTGCTCTTATTATTCCCATTTTACAGATAAAATTCACTGAAGCAGACAGAGGAGAAGTAACTTGCCCAAGGTCATACAACTAAGAAATGTCTGAGGCTGGATTTGAACTCAGGCTCCAGGCCTGGCATTCTGTTCACTGCACCACCATCACTTCCAACTGTGATACTCTATTAAGCTCTCCAAAACACCTCTCTGCCTCAGATTGAGTGCCATTGGTCAGAACATGTTTAGTGCATTATTTATTTTGAATTGAATTTACAGGAATTCATCATACAGGGAATATGTTCTCTTTCTTGATTTCTCTTGTATTATGTTGTTACTGCTGAGTCTTTTTAGTCATGTCCAACTCTCTGTGACCTCTTTTGGGGTACTGGAGTGGTTTGCCATTTCCTTCTCCAGCTCATTTTATAGATGAGGAACTGAGGCAAACAGAGTTAAGTGACTTGCCCAGGGTCACACAGCTATGAAGTATCAGAGGTCAAATTTGAACTCAGGTCCTCTTGATTCCAGGACTGTTGCTCTATCTGTTGCACCACCGCAATGCCTCTTGTCTTATGAATGCTTACTAAATATTAATTGATAATAATTGGGGATAATTCAAAGCAGTGAGGGGCAGCCCATGTTTCCTGTCATCTCACTAAAGGTAAGCATCTGTATGGTGGCGGAAAAAGCTCTGACTTGAAAATCTAAAGGCCTGGGCCAGGGGGTGGGGAAACTGCAACCTCAAATTCAGTCAAAGGGTCACATTTAAGAACCTAGAGGGCCACATGTGGCCTTGAGGCAGCAGGTTTCCTACCCCTGGCCTGGGCTCAAGCTTTTTGACTTTGGACAAATGATTTGAAATTTTAGATCCTAAGTCAATTGACAAGCATTTATTAACTTCTTAAGTTTCCTTCTCTGTCCAAAGGGATTGATGATAAAAAGAATTCAATTCAACAAGCATTTATTAAGGTCCTACTCAATGCCAGACACTGTACTTAGCTCTGAGGTTATAAAGACCAAAAATATAAATAACTTTTGCCTCAAGGGTCTCACAGAATATCATAAACTACAAAGGTTTCTCTAGATGACATTGTTTGTTGACCAAAAAAAATTTTTTTTAATTTTCTTTACTAGTGCAGGCCCTCTATTCATCAGTAGTGAATAAAGAATTAGCCTTGAAACCAGGATGATTTTGTTTCATGTGCCATCTCTGACACACAAGTGGCTGTGAGACCCTGGGTAAGACCTATACTCTCAGTGGTCAAACTCAAATAGAATCAGGAACCATACTTGAGGATACCCTTTGGTCACACATTGACTTAGAAATCCACATAGTCATGGCATCTATGTTTTATTGTATTTCTATTTATTTTATTAAATGTTCCACAATGACATTTTGACCTGGTTCTGACAACACTGGGGAGTATTTGTGGGCTGATTTGACTCTTCTGTTCTGGGAAATGCTCCAAGAACCTAGGTTACAAGAAGATTGACGGTCTGCCTTGGCAGACAGGTTCCTCACTTGGGAGTTCTTAATAAGTATAAAATCATGGGATCAGTCCTTATCCCTATAGAGCTACTTTTTTAAAAAAGCTGGAAAGTGCTGTTTGAAAGTAACTGTCTTTGCTGTTGTTTAAGGATTAAGCAGAAGCAAATATTTTGGTGTTTGGGCTAGAAAAAGGATGTTTATAGATGATCCAAACTCACATATTTTCATGGTTCAAACAAATTTATAGGGACCCTAGGACACCAGAATTATTTGCCACAATAGTTTAAAAAGAATTTTATGTTTTTTTCAGTTTTGTAATTTTATTCATTTTCTTTTTCTTTCCTTTCTTATCCCTTTCCTTTTCTCTTCTTCTTCTTCTTGTTCTTGTTCTTCTTCTTCTTCTTCTCTCTCTCTCTCCCCCCCTCTCTTTCCCTCTCTCCCTTTCTCTCTCTCTTTTCCCAAGATAGTAACTAAACTTTTCATGTGCCTACTTGCTGGGATCTCATCCCTCAGGTCTGATTGCTGCTTTTTAATGAGCCCGGCTTTTAGGCCTCTTACTCTTTAAAAAAAGACAGAGAGAGACTGGGTAAAGCTTGCTGTTAATGAACTGTCAAAAACTATTCAAGCTTTTGAAGTTCAGAAACCAGGAATGTTAGGGAAGTGTGATCATGGGCTTTTGCATTTGATAAGTAATTACATTACTGCCAAACCTGTTGTAGTCACTAGGAAAAACCCTAAGCAACCTTCCTGTAGCAGCAAACTAATTCTGCAGCCCCTGACACATGAAAGACTTGCTAATTAATTAATGGCCCTTGGGAATGTTCAGGGACAAGGATTGTTGTTTCCTGCTTTGCTACAGAAAGATCGACTTTCCTACAAACCCTTAGCCTCTGTTGAACCTACCTTGGGAAGGACAATGGGACAGCCTTGGCCATTCCTTGCCCACAATTACTTGATTCTTTCTTCCCCACCTTTTTAAGTAATTCAGATGTGAGGAGCTAGTATTAAAGCCCCAGGTGGGGTGAAATTGTGTTATGTTTCTATCCATATCATGCCAAACATACCCATCCTCAGACCTCTGCTGTGAGCTTTATCTTACCAGGTCTCCAGGCCACCTCCACACGATGTTGTTGGTGACTCATCTCTTTCTCCTTATGGGTTTTTTTCCCCATTAGAATTAAGCTGTTTGAGGACAAGGACTGTCTTGCTTGCTTGTATTTGTAAGGACAGCCCTGAGCACAGTGCCTGGTACATAATAAGCACTTAATAAATCCAACATCTACCTGTCTAGGCAGCTAGGTGGTTCACTGATTAGAAAGCTGGGCTTGGAGTCAGGAAGACCTGCCTGTTTGCAATCTTACCTCAGACACTGACTAGCTGGGTGACCCCTAGGCAAGTCACATAACTTCTGTCTGCCTCAATTTCCTCATGTGGGAAACGGGGATGATAATAGTGCCTACCTCACATGGATGTTGTGAGGATCAAATGAGATTTACAGACATAAAGTGCTTTGCACAATTTGAATACTTATTACAAGCCTTTATTATTATCTGCCTACCTAACGATCTTTCAAGGTCTAGATCACATCCAGGAATAATACTTTATCTATCTATCATCTATCTGTCTTATCAATCTGTCCATCTATCATCTATTTATCTACCTATCTATCCATTTTTCAAGGCCTAGATCATATCTTGGAACAATGCTCCATCCATCTATACATCCATCCATCTAATCTATCTATCTTTATGTCTGTCCATCTGTCTATCTATCCATACCTTTCAAGGCCTAGCCCATGTCCAGCACAGGGCCAGACACACAGTAGAAGCTTAATAAATACTTGTTGACTGACTGACATTGC
The DNA here is from genome assembly GCA_011680675.1 of Gymnobelideus leadbeateri. Taxonomy (NCBI): domain Eukaryota; kingdom Metazoa; phylum Chordata; class Mammalia; order Diprotodontia; family Petauridae; genus Gymnobelideus; species Gymnobelideus leadbeateri. Next base: position 687,464 of record WOXC01003516.1, read on the forward strand.
ACCTCCTTCTCGAAGCTTTCCAAAACTACTCTAGTACTCGTCTCCTCCATCTAACCATAAATCATGGAATTAAGGCCAGTCTTTTTGGGTTGTTTCTTTCCATCTTCAATAAATATTTTTTGGAGGATTAGACACTGGTCCAAACAGCCCAGTCCTGGAGCCTGGACAAGCATATTATGGGAATTCAGAATAGGAACTCGTTTGGGGCTGCTGCTGTTTGCTCTTCCAAGCCCATTCTAGGACTCTGAGTGGGGTGCGGAGGGGCTCGGAAGGATGCCCTAAGACTGTCTGCAAGGCTATAGGGCGAGTGGAAAGCTGAAATGGAGCAAACCGTTTATCCGAGGGTACAGAAACAAGACTCCCCCTCCTGCCTGCCTGGGGGGGGGGGGGGAGTTAGAAATTCGGCTGAGCACTAGCTGCCTGCAGCTTAAAGAAACTTGGTTTCAGACACAATTTCATCCTCTCCGGATTCTGCTCGAAGCGGCACTTAGGGCTTGAAAGGACTTCATTTTGGCTGCAGGCTTCCTTTTAAAACCTTGCTGGCTTCAGAGCGGGCAGACTGTGCAAGGGTAGAAGCCTCCAGCACCAGAAGCAGGAACTAATAGGAATTGCAAAGAGGGGGGAAACCGAGGCTTTCCTACCCCGGAGCTTCGGGAGGTGAGGGTGGGAGGGAACTGCCTCCGACTCCGCCCTGTCCCGCTCAGCTCCCTTCCAGCTCCCAGCAGCTCGGGTGAGGGGCGGGGAAGGGCTGGCCCCGCCCCCAGAGGCTCAGAACTCCTCCCCCAAGCTCCCGCGAGAGGGGGGAGGGGGAGCTGGATGATTTGGGACCAGGAGGAGGAGGAGGAGCAGTGTGAGTAGCAGCTGCCGGAGGGGGATGGGATGGCGGGGGGCTTGCTCGTGGTCCTTGGGGCCTTCCCGGGGAGTAGGGGCTGGGTCCCGATCTTAAGGCACCGAGCCCTCCTGCAGGGCTTCCCCATCCCCAGGGAGCCTGCACCTGCCCGGGGCTTTGCAGAGATGCAGATGAGGTTACCCAGAGGCCCAGGCGGGGACCCCTGGGAGGACAGCGACCCGGGTTCGTTCTCTGGGACCGCTACGTTCCCTTGCCCTCCCTGGGCCTGGGTCTGCCATTCTGTAAGAGGCAGGGGCTGGAGAGGGGCGCCGGCCTTTCTCCCCCCCGGCCCGGAGCTCCCCGCCCCCCGGGAGCCCCGCCAGGTGTCCCGCATTGGCTGCACGCCCCTGCAGGAGCTGTGGGAACTTGCCGGGCCGGGGGAGGCGGCGGGCCGCGCCAGGTGGAGTGGAGTCTCCTCCCCCGGACAGGTGTGAGCCGAGGGTGCGTGCATCACTACCGGGCCAGTCTTAGAACGCGCAAGGAGCAGGGCTGGGCTGGCTCTTGAGCAGCTGCTTATTTACCTAGGATCCCCGCTCAGTGTGATCTGTCTGCTCAGGCTGGCTGGGAGGAGCCTGGAGTGAGTGTGGGTGGTGTTACATGATAAAGCCCGCTTGGCTTGGACTTAGGTCAGTTTATCAGAAGGCCAAATGGCGTGACTAGGCAGTAACCCACTGAGGTCAGGGGAGCAAACATGGAGTTTCAGCCTAGTACTGAGAACACAGGAACCAGGACGACTTTAGCAGGGGGGGTCCCCTAGCAATCCAAAGTCTCCGTCTTCTCTCTTCTCTCCAACCTCCCACCCCCCCTACTTCCCCATCCATTCCATAGTGCAATCAGAGACCCGCCAAGATTGGTAGAGATACAGAGGAGGATGTTCTGTATCCTGGAGTTAGATGTTTCCTTTTCTGAAACTAACTTTATAGCTCCCAAAAGAACCAGCTTCCAAGGCTGCTCGGACTTGTACATGAGCTTCCTGTAGAGGACATGTTTAGGATTGATTTCAATACTTTCAAAGAATTTATAGCAATAATTGGGGGCGAGGTGGGAAGGAGAATAGTAGTGTTGCTCCTCCTGAACAGAGGAACAGTCACTGGCAAAAAGTAATAGATGCTCCCCACCCCCTACAAAGAATAGAGGGGTCTTTATTTTTTCTCTCTCCACGCACAGGGGCCCTTCCATAAGTCTGCCTGTGTGATAGAAGTGGATGGCTGTCCAATTCTTTCCCAGACTCAGTGGTGCCTATCTTGGGGCCTGAGCCCCTGGTCGGAGAAGAATTTGTGACTCAGCAGTTAGGACACCTTCCTTCTCTCTCTTCTCCAGTGAGCCTGTCCTTGAAATTCATGCTTCCCTTGGACAGAGGCTCTTCATAAAGAACAGGCAGCAACAATTCATTCATTTGTCCATTAAATCATTGATTCACTCAATACACATTTATTTATTTAGATCCCACTGCACTGAGGTACTACCCAGATGTTTAAAAATTAGACACTGACCCAGAGATAGCCAGTCTAATGAGCTTTGCAGTTCTCCAGCTTAAAGGGAACTAACTAATTAAATTAATAAGTAGCATTTTCTCAATATTCTTTTAAGGGTGACTGTAAATTGAAAGAGGTTGTCAATATTTTATCAGTTCAGATACAGTAGAGAACCAGTAAACACATAGAGAAGTGGGTTTATGTGGTGTAAATATTCTTGAATGGATTGATCAGTGCCCTCATATTTTTGTAGTTCAAAGTTGTGAATTAACGTAGGCACATAATTTTCATCTCTCGTGTGTGTGTCTACCAATTTCCTGTGTGTGTCCAATCTTCCTACAGATACATTTGTGTAAGAATATGAAACCGGATTGATGTGTAGATTGCAATATATTTTATTATTTGTACATTTGCTTTGCTATATGTGTACTTGTCAAATTGTTATTTTTTTGCCTTATTACTGAGTAAGTGATTACATTTAAAATCTAAAAAAAAAAAAATTAGACACTGAGAATATTGAGTCATCAATAAGATAGGGTCCTTGTCCTCAAAGAGTTTACAGTCTGATAGGAGGACAAAGTCTAGTAGGAGGACCACTGATTAGGGCTATACCTGAATAACCATATCTGTCAATTTACCTCATCTGACAACCAGTTTTAATAATAACTGACCTTTAGATAACTTTAATGTTTGCAGAGTGCCCTACATAGATAATCTGATTTGAACCTCACAGCTTGTGAGATAGATATAACAGATATGGTCCTGATTTTCAGATGAGAAAACTGAGCCTCAGAAAAGTGAAATGATCTGCCTATTATCACACAGCTAGTGTTGGGGGGAATGGGGGTGGATTTGAACCGAAGTCTTCCTGATTCCCCAGTGGAACATGTTACTCACTAGGTTGAGTAACATGTTCTCTTCCAGCTACCTAGATCTCTTGATGCTTTAAAAATCAATTTTTACATCCTAAAATCCTTTAAATCACTTTAAAAATACACTAATTTTCAAATAAATTCCTTTAAACCTATTTCTAAATTCATTCCTTCAGGAATGAAGACTGCAGACAGTAGTTGCTGAGCTGTCAAGACAGAGTTTGGAGCAGAATAGCCAAAATTGTATTTGGTGAGCTGCTGCCTTTGGCAGTTTCTGTGGCTTAACAGAAACCTCAGTCTCAAATAGGTTGACTGATTCCAGCTCAGAGTAAGAGAGGCGCTCCCAAGGAGTTCTGTTGCAGATTCGGTAATCTCCTGAAATGTGAAGCACTGGATTTATGATTCTGTTTTTCACCAACTGTGTTTGTTGTAAGTGTTTGAAGGAGAAGAAGGAAAACATTGTTGGGAAACATATGATGGATTTATGTAGGTAGGCTGAAGTTCTGGTCAATTAAATCTGGTGGGGACCAGAGAGCAGGAAAAAATCATTGTGACTGTGGAATAATTTATTCTTATTAACACTCAAGTGACCCAAAATGTAAATTAAAAAAAATAAGCCCAGAGGTAGAAAGCTCAACTAAAATAGAATGAAAACATTTCTAAGAGTGTGTCTGAGAGATTCAAAGGAATAAAAACTAAAAACTAATTAGAAGGGAAAGACCATGAGTAACTAAGATAAGGAAGTAGTTGAAGTAGGTATTTTCATGTCTAATTGAATTTACATTGGGATTCATGGTGGAACTCACTTCATTAGAAAGGTGGGGGGGACTACAGGTGCAGAATATTATATATCTATCCTCAGACTAAGTGGATATGTTGGTTACTTGGGCTGAATTGCCTCTTCAATCCCCATCTCTTATTTTTTGTTACAAGGGATGTCTCATTGAGTAGGCTGGAGGATGGATATATTCAAAAATGAAGGCGATTAAAAACAAAAGATAACCAATTCAAATTAATTTTTTAAAAGGGTTCATAATGTTAATGAACACAGACTATATGCTAATGGATTTTAATGTTAATGGATACAGAATATATGCCATACACTGAAAGGATTTGTTGGAAGAGGAGCAAGAAAGAAAATTCTACGGGGGCCAGTCTGAGTGTGCAGACAGACAGAAGGGAAATGGGCACTGAAACTAAACCCTGGTCAGCCATCAGAGAGTACCCATAAAGGGATTCCTGGATATTTGTTACTGTGTTTGTCCTTCATTCTCAAAGAGGTCTGTGACTTCAGGGAGATGAAGACATGACTTGCAGTTGACTTGGATTTGAGGGGGGAGGGCTGCACAAGGTCACCAGCCTCACTTTCTCCTCCAGAGCCAACTGGGTCCAGTGACCAAATGTTCATCAGGACAGCTGGAGATGTCCTGGTAGTATTTAGAGAAGCTCTTGTCCCTTCTCATTCTGGAGATGGTCTTTTACTGCAATTATAAAGGATCTCCAAAGAGTGTGTATTTGTGTGTCAGTGACTCTTCTCTCCTGCCTTTTTCACATTCAGAACTTCATCCCTTTTGTTTCTTTTTAAGGTAAAAAAAATATATATATATAGTGGTTTCTCACAACTAACCTGTGAGTTTGATGATATAAAGATAGCTAAGTGTTGCAGTGGAGAGAACCTCCAGCCTGAAGTCAGGAAGAGTCATCTTCCTGAGTTTAAATCTGACCTCAGACACTCATTAGCTGTGTGATCCTGGGCAAGTCACTTAACTCTGTTTGCCTCAGTTTCCTCATTTGTAAAATGAGCTGGATAAGGAAACAGTAAACTACTCTAGTACCTTTGCCAAGAAAACCCCAAATGGGATTCACAGAGAGTATAACATAACTGAAAAATGATTGAACAAAGGTGGTATAAGTATGATTATCCTCTTTTAAAGATGAGGAAACAGGTCCAGAGTCTTGACCAGGGTCACATAGGTAGTACATGTCAAAACTAAGATCTGAGCCCATGTCTTCTGAAGTTCAAGTCCAAACCTCTTTACTTTGCTATAGATCACACTGACAATTTAATGACTAGGGTTTTTCAGTGCCCCACATTCTTGCTTCTAAGTGACTCATGTAAGGAATTTGTATCACTTTCTTAGAAGACACTAGGAGCAGCTACTCTGAGTATCCACAGAGACCCCACTGAAGGGGTGACTTTTAAACAAATAGAGCAAGAAAGGTGGGCCCCACCAGAACTCTGCCCATGGGCTGCTGAATGTGGACACAAGATATATCCAAACTGTCTGGAAGAAAGAGCATAAACTTGGTAGACGGACAGTAGGGGCATGGGAGTGGAAAACATTTCTGAACTCACCTAACCTACATTCAGTTGAAATTTTGATTCACTGGAACTATAGTCTTCAATTAACTTGGTTTCCCCCCTTTTAGTAATAAAGCCCTTGGAGTGCCTTCTCTGCCATGTAGGTCTCCCCAACTTATCCTATATTAGAGGTACTCTGTCATCAGTACTCACTCAAAACTGTAGCTCACAAATCCGTGCAAATATCTGTATTTTTAAATGAAACAGTTGGGATACATTTTGTGGGGATTGGGAGGGTTGGACAACCAGGGTGAAATGATTTGCCCAGATGAGTTACAGCTAGTAAGCATCAGGCATCTGAGGCTTATTTTCCCTTCTGTCTGTCTGCGCACACAGACTGGCCTCAGTACAATTTTCTTTCTTGTTTCTCTTTCCTAAAGATCTAGGCCCTCCTGTGTTCTATCCACTTTTAACCAACCCAGGATACATTTGAAAGAATGCAAAAGACATTTGATCAACAGTACAGCAAAAACAGATCTTTCCAGGTTCACTTGAACACACTCTTCCCCAGGCTTATACATCAACTATGAGAGGAGGGTATACTCAGAGGCACATTCCTAGAACCTATGTGACCTGGCCATTCACACTTCATTGCTAAAGGATATTGCATATCCTTTGGTGAAGTCTTTACACTATAGTCTTTATACTGATTTCCTCAGGGACTCACGTCTCCTCTCTCCTGAGAGTTTCTTATGGTGTTTTAGTTGTTCTCTGTTCCTGTCTTTGGACTCTACTCCCACTTGCTAAGATGTAGTGATTAGAAAACCTCTCCCTGACAAGGACAGTCAGACAGTTCTTTTACTCCCTTCTTAAGCTTGTGAGCTGCCACATTTGTCTTTTTCCTGGGTGACCAACAAAAACCAGTCACCACACCTCCAGGCTAAGCTTACTTATTCTTTTGTTTGGTTATTTCTGGTCCTGATTTTAAGTCTGTGGGTGCAGACAACTATCTGATTTAAGATTAGAAAATTCCTCATAATTCCAGTTTAACCCCTGATGGGAATCATATGTCCTCAAGGCCTATTCTAGGAATTCTGCCAAGAAAAAAAATCCAAAGGTCTGTGTGGAGGTTGGAGCCACAGTGCCTCCCTCCCAGCATCTTCCCAGACTGGTATGCAATTGAATAGAACAAAGGCAAAAAACCAATAGTAAATTAATTCATTCTCTTCCATCCTCCTAGCCCATACTTCTGGGTTTATCATATATGTATGTCTGTATACATACACATATAAGTGAAATATAAATATATAAAAATAAATATGTTATATACATTATATAAATAATCTTCCTTGTTGATTCTTGCAAAAAAACAAAAAAGCCTCTGCCTTTTGCTGTATTCTGTATTATTGCTGTATACCTACTAGAGAAAGTATGATATGATAGAAAGGAACCTTATTGGAAGTCTGGGAACATGGGTTCTGGTCCTGACTATCACAGACTAGTTTTATATCAGTGAGTCTCTCAACTTGAGTACCCTCAAGTCAAGAAGCTTTTATTAAGCACGTACCACCTTCCAGATACTGGGCTAAGTGATAGGGATATAAAAAAAGAGGAAAAGACAGTCCCTGCTCTCAAGAAACTCGCAGTCCAGGGGCAGCTAGGCGGTGCAGTGAATAGAGCACTGGCCCTGGAGTCAAGAGGACCTGAGTTTAAATCCAGCCTCAGACACTTAACACAAAACTAGCCATGTGACCTTGGGCAAGTCACTTAACCCCAATCGTCCTACCTTCCTCCCCGCCTCCAAAAAGGAAAAAAAAAGAACTCACAGTCCAGTGGGGGAGACACCATGCAAACCACTATGTACAAACAAGATATTTCCAGGATTCATTGACAATAATCTTAAAAGGAAAGCACTGATATTAAGGGAGGAAGGAAAAGGCTTCCTCTAGAAGATGAAGGTTTTATGTGAAACTTGGAAGTGTAGGAAGACAGACGCCAAATGAGGAGAAAGAATTCCAGGCAAGAGAAAACAGAAAATGCCCAGAATTTGAGATGAAATGTCTTGTTTGCAGAGGCCAGTGACTCTGGCCACAGTGGTCTTGGAGCACATGGGGAAGGTGGGAGGGAGCCATGTTATAAAGGGTTTTAGAAGCTGTAATATTTTCTGTTTAGTCCTAGAGATGATAGGGGCCTGCTGGAGTTAAGGTGTGATGCTGTCAGACCTGTGCTAGTCCAATGAGCAGTTGCCCTGGATGGTCTTTATGGTTCTTCCAGGCTTTAACTTTCTAAGATTCAAACAACAAGAAAAGGATATTAGCTATTTTTAAATGATCTTAAGTTCATCTTAGGATAGGAATGGGAGCATTAGACTTGGAATCAGGAAGAACTGAATTTAGATCTTTTTTCACTTTTACTTTGTGTGATCCTGGCAAAGTCATTTAACCCCTTTCAGCTTCAGTTCCTTCATCTGTAGAATGAAAAGAATAACAAACCCTACCTCATAGAGTTGTTTTGAGGATCAGGTGAGATGAAGATATAAAATACTTCACCAATGTCCCATTATTAATATTACTTTTTTTTTTTGGCTTTTTGGAGGGCAATTGGGGTTAAGTGACTTGCCCAAGGTCACACGGCTAGTTTTTGTGTTAAGTGTCTGAGGCTGAATTTGAACTTGGGTCCTCCTGATCCCAGGGCCAGTGTTCTATTCACTGCACCACCTAGCCACCCCACTAATATTACTTAAAGACCTCTTTGTCTCCTTCACTTTGTATTCCCAACTAATGTTAAAGATTTGGGACACCTACCCACCCTACCCTCATGTCCTACAAAACCTTCAGACAGCAAAGAAAGAGTCTATTTTGTTCATTGTATTCTGCTTACTAAAACAGGAAAGGGAAATTGTGTTTTAAAAAGAATTTTTAAAAAATAGGTGTTTAAATAAAACATTTAGATGTAATCCCTGCTATCCAGAAAATTCTCTTAAGAAGAACTCCCCCTTTCCAGAGGTTTCTTTTAAACCAAAGTTTGAATGGACTTCACTACTTCTGGGAGGAAAAGAGATCATGTTAACATTTTTTGACCTATAGATCTCAAATTTCAATAATTCATTACTTCCCTTTTGTTCCTGTTAGAGTCTTGAAGGGGCAGGAAGATTGGACTTTGAGTGAGTCTCTTCAGCTAAAGTTGGCTGAGAATAGACTACAGGAACCAAGTCTTTTATCAGATGAACAATACTGGCCTTCTTTAAGTACTTTTCCTACTAGGGCAAAGGGCAAATGTGTTTCCAGCAGGGCATTTGCTACTGGGTAGAAAGTCAGACGGCTCCAAGTCTTGTGTCATGATTTGGCATTAACATCTGTCTTTCATATATAGTGTCCACGTCCATGTGGAAGTCAGATTGAATCTGGAATATAGTGGGTGTTCTAGGGTAACAATTTTTAAAGTTTTTTTCATTAACAAGCATTTTTTCCCTCATTTCTTCCTCTTCCACTCCATTAAAAGATTAAAAAAAAAAAACCTTGTGACAAATATAAATAGTCAATCCAAACAAATCTCTACATAGGCTATGTCCAAAAAAATGATGTATGTCTCATTGTAAATCTTGAATCCATCACTGTTCTGCTGAGAGGTTGATAGCATACTTCATTTTGTCTTTTGGAATTGTGGTTGACTGTTACATCGATCAGAGTTCTAAAATCTTTCAAAGTTGTTTATCTTTACGGTTTTATTGTTGTCATATAATTTTTTCTCCTGGTTCTGCTCATTTCACTCTATATCAGTTCATACAAGTCCTTCAAAGTTTCCCTGAAATGATTCCTTTTGTCATTTCTTACGACATAATAATATTCCATTACCATAAGAGACAAAGATGAAAAGGAGCCATATGTACGAAAATATTTATAGCAGCTCTTTTTGTAGTAGCAAAGAATTGGAAATTGAATCCATACCCATCAACTGGGGAATGGATAAACAAACCATAGAATTCAGGAACACAGTGGATGGCCCCCACATTTTAAGAAGGGTTAGGATTGATAAGCGGTAGCATATTCAAAAGAGGATAAACAGGGAGATAGAGGGCCTTGAGTTCATGCTGTATGGCCATCCATTAAATGAAATGGTGATGTCTAACCTGGCGAAAGAAGACTTAGTGGAATAAATGGTAATTGTCTTCCAATTTTGTAAGGCAGTCGTGCAGAAGAAAGAGTTGACTTGTTCTACTTGATTCTAGAAAACAGAACCAGGGTCAGCGTGTGGGAGTAGCAAAGAGCAATCACAAGGTAGGAAATGGGCTAGCCAAGGAGGCCATAAATTCCCTTTAGCAGGACATTTCTGACAAAGTCTGGGTGACCACTCCTTGAGAATATTGTAAAGTGAATTCTTATTTGGGTATGGACTGGACTAGATGGCCACTGAGATACTTTCAAGGGAAGAAGAGAGGTGGGGCAACTAGGTGGCACAATGGATAGACCACTGACCCTGAGGTCAGAAGGACCTGAGTTCAAATATGGCCCTAGACACTTACCAGTTGTGTGGTCCTGGGCCAGTCATTAAGTGACATCCAATTGCAAGGGTGGGGAGAGAAATGAGGCAAGGGAATAAACATTTATATATCTGTCCCAACTCTTGAGATTGTTTATACTCACCAGCTGCCCCTTATTGTCTTAGATGGTATTCTTGGGAGCAGAGTGATAGAGGGGAGGAAAGCAATGAATTGGAAGTTTGAAGATTCCAGTTCAAATTCTGGTCCTGCCATTTACTGCCTGTCTGACCTTGGGCAAGGTCTCTCAAAGCCTCTGTTATCTTAACAATACTGTGTCCTATGTGTTCCACTTTTAGGAAGTGAGGAGTTCTAGGAGTGAGTTTTGATTTCAAATACCAGCACTGAAGTTTGCTAGCCACATGACTCTGGGCAGATCACTTAGCCTGCCATCCTTCATTTTCTTCCTTTGTAAAGGAAGGACAATAATACTAGCATTACCTACCCCACAGGGGATTGTAAGGATAGTATTTTACTAAACCTCAAGGTGATGTAGGACTGTGCTGCCTGGCAGGGGATGTGTGTGTACCCATGGTAAGCCCATCCCTGGAACATCTCTGTCATCAAGGATCACAGTGCACAGAAACTGGCCTGGTGTGTCTGTTTCTTCTGGGAAGGTGAGTTTCTTGTAGCTCTTGGGAGTGAGGGTTATATTTTTTTCCCACCTTGGCATTCACTATAACCAGAGCTATCTCAAGGTAAAAGTGGACCTGTTGCTGCTAGTCTGGAAAGGGTTCTACCATTGTTTCTTTATCATTCTTGCTGTCTGGAAAGATAGCAGATAGCCCCTCTTGAGATACATCCATATTGAAAGCAAGTCATGATTAGGACTAGTTTTCTTCTGGGTGCTCTCTGGAGGTAGGTAGAACTGGTGTTTATTCTTTTGAAAAGCATTGTGTGTTTGAAAGTTTGTGTGTGTCTCTGTTTGGTTTAATCCAAAAGGGGACAGGTTATTTTAAGTAATGAATCAAACTCCTTCTTTTGGACTGTGTTTAGATACCCTGAGGTTAGGATGAGGCCATTGTTATACAAAGGGCATGCAGCCTCCTGCAATGAACATAATGAATTAGAGGAAGGTGAATAGGGTTCTGAGAGGCAGAACTTTGGCTTTGAAGTCAGGGAGACCCAGACAATACTCTGTCCAAAGTGTTCCATTTTTAGGAAGCAAGGAATTCTAGAAGTGAATTTTTATTTTGAATGATACGTACTCAATGTGTGACCTTGGGAAAATTCCTTAGCTTCTCTCTCTGCCATCTGGGAAATTCCTTAAAACTATATCTTTTAAAAACAGTGGATTTTCTGTTGGTAAAGGGAGTGTTACTACACTGATAAAATAACTGGACTGAACCAAAAATCTAAATACAATTAAATTAAGGTTTTGTCCTTAAAACACCCTGTTTCCTGGGAGAAGAGACTGAGCTGGAGTGCCAGTCTAAAAGAGACCCTTTCCCTCTACTGAATGTTTTAATTTCTCCTTCAGTTTATATGTGACAGGTGTTAATAGCAGGTTAAAGTTTATAAACTACTTTACAACATGCTATTTCACCAGGCAGCTAGTTGGAGCAGAGGATAGAGTGCTAGGTTTAGAATCAGGAACACCTGGGTTTAAATCTTGCTTCAGATACTCATTTTGTGACCGTGGGCAAATCAGTGAACCTATCTCAGCCTCTGTTTCCTTATCTGTATGATGGGGATAATAATTTCAACTACATTATAATTCCCAGTGAGAAGCAAAATAACATATGTAAAGTATCTTTGCAAACCAGAAAGCCCTATATAATGCTAGCTACTATCATCATCGTCATTAGTATTATACATGCATAAGAGTGAGGTCATTCAAGTATTAGCATCTCCATTCTTATAGATGGCTACAACTCTGAGAGGTTTAGAGATGGGGGAGGTGGAGGGAGGACTTTCTAGGCCAACCTTATTTTATATATGAGGAAACCAAAGCCCAGGAAAGTTCAGTGTATTGCCCAAAGTTGCAGAACTAATATGTGGCAAAGCTGGAATTGGAACTTGGATCTTCTAACTCCAAATTCTGCATTTCTTCCACTGCCTCATGCAGTCCTCCCAAAGTTAAGTGATTTGTCCAAAGTCACACATATACCAGTAGGCAGTAGGACTATGGCTCAGGGACCTCTCACCCTCTCTGAATCCAGGGTTCTACTTTCTTCTCCTTTGCTTCCTCAGAAAACACCTGGCTGAAAGACCAGTCTCCATTTGCTAAAATGCATGCTTATTTTGGTGAAACCCATTTGCTTCCTTTTGGTAGGGAAGCTAGGAAATGAGTTGTTTTTTTAAATACTCTAGAATTACAGTTGGAAGAATAGAGGACACACTGAGGCAAAAGAAAGGTTGCTTACCCAGAATAGGAGGCTACCTAGTATGGTCCAGGTAGCATGGGTTGGCACCCCAAATGGCACCAAACCCAAGTGAATATTAATTTTTTCTCTTTTTAGGAAGAGAACTCACTCATTTTTTTCCCTTAGAACTGAAGACCTTTCATCATCCCTCAATAAACCATAGGTCCTTATTCTTTGAGATAGCCTTGATCCTTCATTCTTATAAAATATTAAAACTTTTTAAAGTAACAGTATATACAGGCCTGTTTTTGTATGCATATATATGTGTGTTTACCTATTTACCCATTCTTCCTTCCTTCATTTATTTATTTTCTCCTCTAAAACAACATCCAAAGCCAGGAAATTCCCATGCCCAAGTATTTGGTTCAATGATTTTGTGATCAATCACAAATTTACTGGTTAGCAACCAAGCCTAGCTATTGAATCCAGTGGCTGCCCATGCACAATGCCTGCCCCTGTCATGTGGCAGGGGCCTGTTGTAATGCTTTGGACCCCATTAGGAATAAAGGAAGCAGGAACTCTTTTTATCAAAGGCTTTCTCCATGAGAATTCTTTTGGTTTCACTGAGGGGTTATTGTTTTGATGCTATAAGGGATTCATGATCTTTTTGGTGTGACTATTCTCTTTAGTGGTGCAAATTACAAATCATGCCTTGTATTTTCATGTCAGTGACCTTTTATAAATCATCAGCCTGGGATCTACCCTAGCTCTCCCCATGCTTAAAAACAAACTTCTTGACCCCACTATCCCCTCATTCTACTGGCCGGCATCTCTCCTCTCTTTCCTAGCTAAATTCTTAGGAAAAAACGAAAGATAATCTCATTGCCCTTCATCCCTTGGCATTCAGGCTTCTAATCTTATCACCCAATTGAAATTGTTCTCTCCAAAGTTTTCAATCGTATATAAATATATATTATATGTATGTATATGTGTACACTCAACCATCAAACATGGTGGCCTCCTCATCCTTCTTGTGTAGCATTTGACATTGTTGATTCATCTCTTCTCTGTGGGCTTATATGCCTTTGCTATTTCTTGGTTCTTCTACCTTTCTGATGGTTCCTTCTCAATCTCCTTTCCTGTATTATCTTCCATATCTGGCATGATAACCTCAAGCCCCCCCCCCCCCCAAATTCTCTTTCCTTTACATACCCTTTCTTCTGGCATCTCCATCAAGTCCCAGGGGTTTTATTATCAGCTCTATGCAAATGACTCCCATGTCTATTTTTCTAGCCCTAATTACTCTACTGAGTTTCCAGCTCACATGATCAACTGCCTATTGAACATTTCAAATGGAATGTTCTGTGGGCTTCTCAAATTCAACTTGTCCAAAGCAGAACTCATGATCCCCCCCCCAAAAAAAAACAAAAACTTCCCTTCTTCTGAAACTCCCTATTTCTGTCAAGGGTATCACCTTCCTTCTAGTCACCAAGGTTTGTAACCTTGAGGTTATGTCCTACTCCTCACTCTCCCTTGCCCTATGTAACCCACCTAATGCTAAATCTTGTCAGTTCTGCTTCCTTGATAACTCTCTTATCTGTCTCCCCCATACTCTCACGCTTAGTTCAGGCTCTCATCATTTCTTACCTGAACGATTGTCATCACCTCCTAAGTGGTCTCTCTCCCTTAAGTCTCTCTCAAATCCATCCTCCATCCAAACTACCAAAGTGATTCTCCTTGATTAAGGACAGATCTCACCATAATACTCCTCTGCCCAATCCACAATGGCTCTCTGTTGCCTCTAGGACCAAGTACAAGTTTTTTCCTTTAAAGTCCTTCACAACCACATTCTTACCTCCCTTTCCATATTTATTATGTATTACTGCTCTATGCCAGACTCAGTGGTCCAGCCAGTCTGACCTTCATGCTATTTCTCATACAATACTATATTCCACCTCTGTGCCTTTATAATGGCTACTCCCCATAAATACTCCTTCACCCTTGTCTCTTAGAATACCTGGAGGAAGGGGAATTGGGAAGCAGGGCTGGTCACAGGACCTTGGGTCAGGATTTTTATCTGATTTTATCTTACTCTCATATCTATGTCAAAAGCCACTCAGTGAATCAAGTAAAAAACTACTTGAAATAATAAACAAATAACAATAACAATTAACAATAACAAATAATAATAAACTTGAAATAATAAGCAAATAATAAACTTTAGCAAAGTTGCAGGATATAAAATAAACCCAAATAAATCATTGGCATTTCTATATATTGCTAACAATGCCCAACAGCAAGAGATAGAAAGAGAAATTCCATTTAAAGTTACTATAAACATTATAAAATATTTGGGGGTCTACTTACCAAAACAAACCCAGGAACTATATGAACACAGTTTCAAAACACTTTTCACACAAATAAAGTCAGATCTAAATAATTGGAAAAATATCAGTTGCTCATGGGTAGGCTGAGCTAATATAATAAAAATGACAGTTCTACCTAAATTAATTTACTTATTCAGTGCCATACCAAACTACCAAAAATTATTTTATAGACCTAGAAAAAATAATAACAAAATTCATCTGGAAGAGCAAAAGGTCCAGAATATCAAGGGAATTAATGAAAAATGTTAGGGAAGGTGCCCTAGCCCATACCAGATATTAAATTATATTATAAAGCAGCAATCATCAAAACTACTTGGTACTGGCTAAGAAATAGAGGAGTAGATCAGTGGAATAGCTTAGGTACACAAGACACAATAGTCAATGACTATAGTATTCTACTGTTTGATAAACCCAGATTCTAGCTTCTGGGATAAGAACTCACTATTTGACAAAAACTGCTGGGAAAACTGGAAAATAGTATGGCAGAAACTGGGCATAGACCAACATTTTATACCGTATACTCAAATAAAGTCCAAATGAGAACATGACTTAGATATAAAGACTGATATTATAAGCAAATTAAGAGAGTAAGGAATAGTTTACCTGTCAGATTTATGGAGAACAGAGGAATTTATAGCCAAATAAGAGTTAGAGAGTATTATGAAATACAAAATGGATAATTTTGATTACATTAAGTTGAAAACTTTTTCACAAACAAAGCCAATGCAACGAAGATTAGGAGGAAAGCAGAAAATTGGGAAAGAATTTTTACAACCAGTTTCTCTGATAAAGGCCTCATTTCTAAAATATAGAGAGAACTGAATCAAAATTGTAAGAATACAAGTCATTCCCCAATCGATACATGGTCAAAGTATGTCAGGCAGTTTTCAGAGGAAGAATT
This sequence comes from Gymnobelideus leadbeateri, assembly GCA_011680675.1. Classification (NCBI taxonomy): domain Eukaryota; kingdom Metazoa; phylum Chordata; class Mammalia; order Diprotodontia; family Petauridae; genus Gymnobelideus; species Gymnobelideus leadbeateri. Next base: position 703,133 of record WOXC01003516.1, read on the forward strand.
AAAACTATCAGTAGACATAAGAAAAAAATGCTCTAAATCACTATTGACTAGAGTAATGCAAATCAAAACAACTCTGAGGTCCCACATCACACCTATCAGATTAGCTAACATGACAAGACAGGAAAATTATAAATGCCAGAGAAGATGTGGGAAAATTGGAATGCTAATACATTGTTGGTGGAGTTGTGAATTGATCCAACCATTCTAGAGAGCAATTTGGAGCTGTGCCCAAAGAGCTATAAAAATATGCATACCCTTTTGCCCAGCAATACCACTTCTAGGGCTATATTCCAAAGAGATCATAAAAATGGGGGAGGACCCACATATATAAAAATATTAATAGCCGCTCTTTTTGTGGTGGCCTAGAACTGGAAGTTGAGGAGATGTCCATCATTTGGGGAATGGCTGAACAAGTTGTGGTATATGCAAGTTTATATATAGGGAGGGAGAGAGAGAGAGAGAGATTTATATAAGAATATATAAGAAATATGTTTAATAAGAATGTATATGTAGAGCCTATATCGGATTACACACTTTCCTAGAGAGGGGAAAGAAAATTTAAAAGTTATGGAAGTGAATGTTGCAAACTAAAAATAAATTAATTTGTTAAAAAATAAATTTCCTCTTCTGTTAAAAAAGAAAGCTACTCAAGGTTATTTGAAAAAGATAATAGCAGCAATAACTGTGTTTGACCATTTGATTATTAGTATGAAGCAAAGCAGGGAAACAAAAAGGATAAACATGTTTCCAGGGAAACATGTGTTCACCAAAGGCATTTGCTACTGTCATGAAGAGTGTTTCGCAGTTGTTTTTCCTTGTACTTGCTTGTACTAATTCCATTCAGTCCAATCATACTGCAGTGACTCTTAAATGAAATCTATTAATATCTCAAAAGAATTTCAGTGTGGGGGCAGCTAGGTGACACAGTGAATAGAGCACTGGCCCTGGAGTCAGGAAGACCTGAGTTCAAATCCTGCCTCTTAACACTTACTAGCTATGTGACCTTGGGCAAGTCACTTAACTCACTTGTCTTGCCTTCCCCCCTCCAGAAAGCCACAAAAAAAAAAAAAAATTCTGTGCCTCTGCCTTTGAGGAGTTTACAATCTAGTCTGGGGGAGACATATACTTACAGAAAGATAGATTCCATGTGAGAAGGAGGGAAGACATTAGTAGGTGAGGAGAGGGGTATTTGGAAAAGGCTTTATCTAGTTAAGGGCACTTAAGCTGACCCTTGAAGGAAACACCTCCCCACCAAACCTTTAGAGTAGAGCTTTGGGGAGGGGGTTGTGGAGAAGGGTTATTGAGATGGGTTTTATGCTGGCTAAAATGGGAAATTTAGGGAACAGGGCCTCTGCTAATCCCTTGAGCTTCTCTGAGGAAAGATGCTATATAAATGCAAAACAATAATACAACAAATCTTTTCATGAAATTATAATCACATAAGGATAAGAAAATGGAATGACTGTAAACAGACTCTTATAGGTATGAGACTGAGAAATTGTGGATCCAGACAAATGGCACTTAACAGAAGTAGTTACTTTACAATATGGTCTGGGTTTGAAAAGTTGTTTTGCATTGTACACAGTAACAACAATATTGTTCAGTGAAGAATTGTGAATGACAGCTATTCTCAGTAATACAGTGATCCAAGACAATCCCAAAGGACTAGTGATGAAGCAGCCTATCTGCCTCTAGAGAAAGAGCTGATATTGATTGAATACAGACTGAAGCATGCTATTTTTCACTTTCTTTCTTTCATATTTTTTCCTTTTATTGGAATCTTCTTGTACAGAATGAACAATATGGAAATGTTTTACATAATTGCACATGTATAGCCTATATCTGATTGCTTACCCTCTTAGAGAAGGGGGAGAGGAGGGAGGGAGGAAGGGATAGAATTTGGGACTCAAAGCTTTAAATAAAAATGTTTCCAAAAAATTTTTTTAATAGTAAAGTCTGAAAAAATAAAAGGAAAAGAAATCATTTTGAGAGTCAGATTGGTGGGGAGAGATTGCTGCTAGTAGAAAGGATTTATTTTCAAGTCAAGATACCTCTTCTTTAGTCTCAAGTCTGTAGTTTTAAGTCCCTCTTCATTCAATCTTACAACTCTTTTCCAGATGGAGAGAACAGCCAAAGGGAATGTAGACAAAAATCTCCCCAGATCTGTATTCATTTCCTTAGCTTTAGAGCTCTGGTTATTCATAGCAAATGGAGACCTTTCTCTAGGGGTGTGGGAAGTTCTCCAAAAGGAATTTAAGTATGACTCTTCTGTACTTTTTTGGTCAGTGAGGACTGTGGCCCAGTAACTGTTTACTTGTTGGGATGTCATGTTTTTCACGAGCCTCTGCTTCAAAACCAAGGTTACTATCTTTCTCCCTAAACCTGTTCTGTTTTCTGATCCTTTTCTCTTTGTACTACCACCAGTCTTGCATATTTGAAACCATATTATCTTCCTTTTTTCCCTTTACCTCCCTCAGTTAACTAGTTGTAAAGTCCTGTGAACTCTCTATATCTCAGTCGGTTCCCATTAAGGCCATCCCAGACACTCAGTACCATCTTTCCAGAGAAGTATAAAAGTTTCCTAAAAGGTTTTCCTTTCTCCTCTCCAACCCCTCCAATATATCTATCATAACCCTTCTGGCCTGGTTGTTGGTTGTCCTTCGTCCTTGAAGAGGACCAAAGTAGCATTAATATGTCGTGTCTGGGTACTGTGTGTCCAACTGCAGCTGCTCAGACCAATACAAGCTTGGAAAGCTCTATGCCAGGTGGGCACAAGTAGTCCATATGAACATTCGGAGTGGAGGTGTCTCTAAATTTGCACATCTTACATTTCTTTTGAGCTGCTGCAATTTGGCTTTTCTCAAAGAGCACAATACATTTTATGCAGGCACACCCAGTGTGGTGGGTCCTGCTGGACTATGTATTTTTTGAAGAGATATGCACATTTTAGAGTTGGCTAGGTGGTGTAGTGAATAGAGCACTGGCCCTGGCATGAGGAGGACCTGATTTCAAATGGCCTTGGACACTTAACACAAAAACTAGCCATGTGATCTTAGGCAAGTCACTCAACCCCAGTTGCCCTCCAAAAAGCAAAAAAAAAAAAAAAAACGAGAGAGAGAGAGAGAGAGAGAGAGAGAGAGAGAGAGAGATGCACGTTTTATTCCTCCACTCAAAAATTTTCAGTGATCCAAAACCTTTCCCTCACCACAGAAACTTTCCAGCCTTTATCAAACCAATTCCTATCACTTACTCAATGCTTTAGCCAAACAAGACTATTCTCTGCCCCTCAAACATCCCCTCAACTTTCCTGCTTCCAGGCCTTTGTCCAAATTGATCCCCCTGTGTAGAGTGCCCTTTCCCCTCTCTCTTTGCCCACTGACTGCCCAGTCTTCAACGACCAGCTAAAATGCCATGTCTTCATTATGTCTTCCTTGATGTCCCCACATCAGTAGTGATCTTTTCTTCCTTGAGTCTCATATGGAACTTTGTTTCACATCATCATGTACTTGTTTGTATTGTAGCTTATTATATATACCTATATGCATTATATGTATGTATATAATGTTTGGCCAAACTCAGAGTACTATATAAATACCAGCTATCCTTACTGTTTTGGTTGATGTTATTATTAATTTTATTCATCTCATCTTTTTCAGTGCACTTCAGATAGACATGGTCCTGAAAATAGTCATTATCTTGCTAATGCTATGTGGACTGTTATACAGTTAGATAAAAATAACTGAATAAAAGCATTAGGGTAAAAGATTATCTTCTCTAGATTCACAGAAAGCTTTTTCAGGACAAATCTAGTAGCAGATGGGACAATGGATGAGAGATACCTGTTCCCTCAGAATTTTGATATTTTCCTCCTAGGGGTCTTTATATGGAAAGCTTTTCATTCCTCATAAATTGGAGATTGAGTATTTGCCATGGCCATATCTTTTTAAAAACACTGTTCTCATACTTTTATAGATCAATATTATGTCTGGGAAATTGTGGACAACAGCTTTGTCTGTGATAATGATTCAAGACCAGTATAAATTATTTGTTTAATTCTCAGAAATATTTTGGGGTATTTTTTTCAGTACAGAGTTCTGCCATCTACTAGACTTTGAAGGATGGCTTTTGATGTGTAATTCTAGCCAAATGGCTTATGTTTTGTTAGTTATTCAATAGGTGCTAAATTTTCACAATCCAACGTGATGTATTGCACATTTTCTGACATTTCTTTGAATGCATCCAAGTGTAAGTCAAAGTTCTTTAAGGATAGTCCTTCTGAAATTTCTGGTCCTGAATTGTCATCATATTAACTCTCAGTCCTGTATAAATTTACATGACCTGGTTATTTGTTCTCCACTACTTTGTTGATTTATTGTTGGTTGAATTTATGTGGATGTCACCCACAGAGAGTTTTTTTATTTCACCCTTAGAAACTTGCCATTTTGTAGGCTCTGTCTAGAGTTAATCCCTTTCAGTTGTGTTCAACAAATCAAAGCTATGTTCTTATGTCAGCCTTTACTGTTTCTCAGCAAATGATGTTAACTTATTCGCAGAGTATTTGTAAGTATTTAACTTGCTTACTATGTACTCCAGAAAGTATTCATTTTTCAACATCTACCTGGGGTTAGGGCAGCTAAGTGGCACAGTGGATACAGCACTGGACTAGAAATCAGGAAGACTCATTGTTCTGAGTTCAAATCTGACCTCAGACACTTACTAGCTGTGTGACCCTGGGCAAGTCACTTAACTCTGCTTCAGTTTTCTCATCTGTAAAATGAGCTAGGGAAGGAAATGGCAAACCACTCCAGCATCTATGCCAAGAAAACCCCAACTGGGGCCTCAAATGGCTAGACAGGACTATAGCAACCTCTTAGGGTTACAAGCACTGTATTTTACTAATATGGTATTGTGCAATGTTTTTTAAAAGAATACTTTTAAAATGTGTTATTTTTTATTTTCTAGTTCCAGATATAGATGAAGAATGGTATTGAATAGTTGTGATTTGCTTTAAATGTGTTAATCCCATTACTAAGTTTCTTCTCTTTGATAACCTTATGCTCATTGTATCTTGAAGCCTAGTGGAGATCAAGGTATTGGAAAAGTGTCACTTTCATCCATTGATTCAATTTGACTTTTAGATTCAAGCTCAGAGCTTTCATTTTCTATCTTTTCTTCATGTACATGAAGAATTTTAAACTTAACAAGTCTAAATGACATCTTGATATCATTGGAGAGAGATTCCATGAGATGAAAAAGGTATTTAATGTGTTTTTCAGAAGAGCCATATGATGATGTCAGCTATGTACATTAAGTGATTTATAAGATGTTTTAGAATGACCTCCTCTTTAATTTGAAAGCCATACTCACTTCTCTTTAGGAGTAATGATGATGGGTCTAAGGTTAAGCAGAACCATAAGGGTCTTAAACTGTTTCCCTGTAACATGCTCCATTTTGTATCAATTTTTTTATATTAAACAGATATGATGAATAAATTACATTTTCCATGTGTGTATCAAATAAATAATTTTGGAATTTGGAACTCGATTTTTTTAAAAGAATGTTAACATTGTTTTTGCATGCAACTGGGGAAAATAAAATATTAAAAATTCAAATCAATAATTTTAGCATTTTCATTATACCTAAATCAAATTCAGAAAGGAACTTTTAAAATCCAGGTTTTCTCTTCCAAACTATGTCAGATAATGGTATTATTTTTGTTATCCATTTGGTTATTACATAGTGTCTGGAGTTTGTATTAAAATGCATATTGGTCTTGAGTTTCTCAACTTTTGCTTTTTTAGATTTTAGTAGTTCTTTGATTTCATGTATTCTGGGATTGGGGATGAAGTCTGTCAACCCTCAAAGTTTGGTCAAAGACAAACAGGATTGTATCAGTGTTTATTTATCTCAAAGGGGGAAAGCTGTATATGCTGATGTCACTCCATCATCATTTCATCCCTAGAGGAGAGAAAATATCTCTATACCAGACCACTGCTAGCCTTGGGCTATCTCCAGGAGTAGGGACCTCGAGGTCTTGAAGTGTGGCCCTTTGAATCCAAAATTTCACAGAACAAAAGTTTAGATTCAGTTAAAGGGCTGCACTTAAGCACCTAGAGGGCCACACTTGGCCTCAAGTCCAAAGGTTCTCCTTCCTTGAAAAAGAATCTGCCTCCACACTTGCTTGGGTAGAACACAATGGGCTTCCCTACTTTAGATTAAATTACTTGCAAGCTTGGGTGGGGGCTGACCAGGATAAGGAGAATGATTTCCATCTCTTTATCAGTAATGTCCTTCTGAAGAAAAACTAAACTTGAAGTCTGGACTTTGGAAGAAGAGGAGTTCCAAATCTCCAAGATATTGGTTATTAATAATCATTTTTACAACTCATTTTTTCATGATTATCCTAATTGATCTGCAGTAGGTTGTTGTGTGAGTTGGACCTAGAATTATCATTGTTTAAAAGCAGCAAACATGAAGCTTTTGCTTGAACTTGTGGTGAGATACATTTCCAGTTTTGTCCCGTATGGTACAGATGAAAGCATTTCATCATTCCATTTTGTGCACCCTTCTAGTTTTCCTACAATAGTTGTCAGCACTGTGAGAAAGAATTTCCTTACCAAGAATTCCACCTAGCCATGAGTGAATTTAGAAAAAAAGATTTTTATTTCACATCATCTCTCATGGGTGATCAGGCCTTTAATCCCTTGTTAAGGGTCTCCTAATTGACGAAGGCACACCCTACAAGATAATTACAAAACCCTTTTATAACCCATGCTGATTCAAATTCCCCACCCTGCATCCCTTTGGTCAGCATTTCAGGGTTCACAGCCTATCTGAAAACACCTAAACCCCACCCCTACATGGGTCTATGCCCCCTGCTTACACTTCTCATTTCAATTCCACTCCCTTTTTTATCCTCATATACTTTACTTAATAAATGCTTTTAGTCTCCTCAGTCCATCTGTATCAGATGTTATGATTTCTATAGCATGAGAAAGGAATTTTCTCAATCGCTAAGAGAATTGACAAAAGCTGGGTGTTGAAGATTTGGTCATATCGATGGGATATCTATGAGAAAGAGTCCCATTATCTAAGAAGTCGGCTGGGTAAATGGACCTCATCCTTGTCCAACAGTTGTTTTTTTTTAATTTCCTGGAAAAAGGCATTTTCAAGACAAAAGGAATCTGCTTTTTAGATTGTGATTATCAAACGGCCAATACCACCATTGCCCCCCCCCCAAGCAGTTTTATCTCTTACATTAGCCACCAATATGACTTCAAACCATATTTCACATAATTTCTGTGGAAACAAAATTTAATCATCCCTTACAGCGCCATGTGCCTGTGTGAATTTCCACCAGGTGAGGTACTGGTCTCTCTGATTTGTTGACCAGGGTACTAACCCAGTTAGGGATACCCAATATCCTGAAGCACCCAGTTTGCCATTGTTTCATAGTTCCTTCCAGGCCTTCATGGCTGTAGTCTCAGGGAACACGAAGTCCCAGCTGGATGTCAGCAGGCCTGGAATTCTCTTACTTAGCCATTGTTTCTTCCCTCACTTTACAATGTGGGTTTGGAGGGGTTTGGCTTTATGGAGGGTAATGTCACCTTCACCTCTAAGAATCCTTCATTTTTTTAAGGGTTCAATTCTTGGGCCACCACCCACAGGAAACTTCTAGAGCCACCTAAGTGTTAATACTTTTTGCCCTCTTCAAATTAGCATATATTTTTTTGTATAATGTATCTCTTTCCACATCATAGACTATCAGGCACTTGAGGGCAGAGGCTATTTGTCCATTTCATCTTTTTATTTTCATGATAGACATTTAATAAATACTTTCTGGGGTAGATAGGAAAGGATTGGCCTTCAAACCAACTACCATTACATACAGAGTTATAGTTTAGTGTTCAATTAGTTGTGCTCAATTCTTTGGGATCCCATTTGGGGTTTTCTTGGCAAAGATACTGGAATGGCTTGCTATTTCCTTCAGCTCATTTTACAGATGGGGAACCTGAAGCAAACAGGGTTAAGTGATTTAGCCAGGGCACAGCTAGGAAGTGTCTGAAGTCAGATTTGAACTTGGGTCCTCCTGACTCCAGGCCTGGCACTTTATCCACCATACTACCTACCTGTCCTGCTTACAAAGAGAGAACATCAGTTCTCCTCAGTAACCTTGGACATGAGGAAGTCAATTTTCAAAATCATTGCTTTATCTAAGCAGAATTACATAAAGGAGATCTTATTCATTTACATTGGGAGCTATTTTTAAAATTCCTATTGAGTTCTTACCTCTACATGAAGCTGTTTCACAGCCAAGTTTTTGGAAGACTTAGGAAAAGACTTAAGTCTTTTGATAACTGGCAGCTAAGTGGCACAGTGGATAGAACACTGGACCTAAAGTCAGGAAGACCTGAGTTCAAATCCAGTTGCAGACACTGTGCAAGTGATTTAACTGCTATCTGCCTTTGTTTCCTCATCTATAAAATGAAGATAATAATAACATCTACCTCATAGAATTGTTGTGAGAAATAAATGAGATAATAATTATAGAGCACTTAGCACAGTTTTTGGCATGTAGTAAGTGCTATGTTAATGTTAGCTATCACATTATTATTACTGTTTATTATTAATAAATGGTCTTTTCCTTAGGCTAACTATGTGTGGAGGTAGGAATAAGATTAGTTTTAAGTGTCTGATTTCTAAGAAAATAGTCTTGACACTAGATTATGAATTGCTTGAGGTGCAGAGGCTATATTTTATTTAACAGTTGAATTTCCACAGTACCAAGCGTAATACATTGAAGATGGTAGGCACTGAATTAATCAATGGAATAAAAGAATAACATTGGAAACAGTTTCCTGGGAGTGGCATAGCATTTCTGTGAGGTGAGGGGAGAACAGGAATTAGACCTCTACCACCTGAAAATAGGAAGGCACTAAAATAGGGAGACCAGCTTTGGCCCAGGTCATATCAGTGAAGGAGGGGCACCTGAAGTCATTTGCTTTGGTTTACTTCCTGTTTGATCTCATTATAAGCATTACTTTCTTTTTCTTTCCTTTGTCACTCCTACCTTCTCCCACCTACTTCCTTTATTCCTCTCCCATTTTTTTTTCCTGCATCCCTACCTATGCCCCAGGCCAATATCTTCTTGGAGGTACAGTTCTGCAGGAGGCACCCAGGTTGGTCTTGTGTACAGGTAAGGTTTCTAATATGACAGTGTCTATACTTGTTTCTGGCAGAAATTAATCATTTGCTTATGATACTTTACATGACTATGTATAACTTTATTTATCCCCCACTCCACCCTGTGATGGCTCATCGTGCTATGGGCTGGCATGAGGTTCTCAGCAGAGTACGAGTTCTAGCAGCTCCTACCAAGTGGGAAGGACTCCCAAGTTTGGGCCCAGTGGTGGACTGTCCTCTTACCTTTGAGGTCAGTCTAGCCAGGTTGGAAAAGATTCTTCAATGTGGGTGAAGGTTGACTATAAGATAATGAACTGTTTGGACTGCAGCAATTCATTAAAGTTGTCTTCAAACTTACAGAGGGTTCATTTCAAAATCACAAGCATTTGTAAAATGCCTACTACGTGCAAAGCAAAGAGTTTGCAGAGACAAAAACAAAACACAATCACTGCCCTCAAGGACCTTAGAAGGGAGTTCCCATGCTGATGAAATCATAGATCCTTGAATTTCTGATGTAATTACTGTAGTCTTGACAAAAATAACACTATTCTTCCTTCTCTTTTCTTTAAATAAAATACAAATATGAGAGGAGTTAGCGCAGACAGTTGTTGTAGCCCAGCCTGTAGTATCCGTGGACATCACTTAGCCTAAAGTCTTATACTTCTTCTAGGACAGGGACCATAGCTGTTTTTATTTATATTTGTACTTTCTTCTATACTTAGCACATAATCGTAGAATCACAAGGAGTCCCCAGAGACCATTTAGACCAGGAGTGGGGAGCCTGCTGCCTCAAGGCCACAAGTGGCCCTCTAGGTCCTCAAGTACAGCCCTTTGACTGAATCCAAACTTCACAGAACAAATCCCCTTAATAAAAGGATTTGATCTGTAAAACTTGGACTCAGAAGGCTATATCTGAGGACATAGAATGCCACATCTGGCCTGGAGGCCTCAGGTTCCCCACCCCTGACTAGTCTATCAAATAACTGATAGCAAGTGGCCATTCTTTTGCTTGAGGACTCATCCTCATAGAATGTGATCTCAAAGCTTTCGTCATCTTGGTTACTCTCTTTTGGAAACTCTCCAGTTTATCAATGTTCTCCCAATCACGGTACCCAGAAGTGATCACAACCTACATATGGGCAGACCAGAGCCCCTTCATTATAGACAATATATATATAGGACAGACATTAATAACAAGGCATGACCCAGAGCTGTCTGATTTTTTTTTATCCTCTGGCAAAAGCTTAGCTGCAAACATATATGCTTTTGACCTTGTAAGAAAAGTACTTTTTAAAAGCCCCAGTATGCTCATGGATATATGTCTTTGGTTTGGGCTTTCTCTTGAATAATGTGAATTTCATCCCATCCATGCCTGCCCATCATACATAATTCTTATCTCTGTTCTCCCATAAGCTCACTGAAGGGGGATCCATCCAACATGTTGAGGACCTTCCCCACATTCTTTAGATATAACAAGAGTATCAGTGGAGCATGTGACTTATCTTTCAGGTTTTACCTCACTGCTGCCATATGTGACTGGCCCATCTCTTTTGATCATACTATTTTTGATAAAATTATTTATATTATCACTCCAATGTAATGTCTCATTTATAAATATTGTTACCTGCTCATGCCCACTGTCCACATCTCCATTGTCCTTTGGGTGATCCTAAGTTTCTCTTATTCATAAGTTATAGTGTTCCATGACTCACAGACATTTAATATCACCTAAAGAATATTTGTGTTGAAAAGATAGGCTTTTGGGGCGGCTAGGTGGTGCAGTGAGTACAGCGCTGGCCCTGGAGTCAGAAGGACCTGAGTTCAGATCTGGCCTCAGACACTTAATACAAATACTTAATACAAACAAAAAAAAAGCTAGCCATGTGACCTTGGGCAAGTTACTTAACCCTAATTGCCCTCCAAAAAGCAAAAAAAAAAAAAAGATAGCCTTTTGTTTTGGGGGGAAGCTTAGGGAGAGGGGAAGTCATTAAAAGACCTTTGCAATTTCCCAAAGACAATAATATCATTCTCCTTTCATTCAATTCTGAGTCCAGTCATTTTTCATTTGTAATGTCTTCCCTGATATTTAAAAAAAGTATATGTGTCTATACACACATACATGCACACCTACGCATGTATGTAAACACAAACACTGATAGAAGAGCTCTTATCCAACCAGCTATATAAAATAGCCAGGACAATAAGAATTCTTCATCCACTTAGTTTTTCTGTGTAGATGATTAAGCCCAATACTTTTGAATGATTATGGATTTTATTTAGGAGGCTTTGTAGTGTTCATAGAATTCTAGATCTAGAACCAGAAGAGACTTCACTCTAATCTCTTGATTTTGCAAAAATAAAGATGAGGATACTCAAAAGTTAATTTTATGTTTATTTTTAGTTTACATCATTCATTTCCACAAGATTTTGAGTTACAAATTTTCTTCCTATTTTTCCTCTACCCACCACCCCCAAACAGTGATCCCACGGAATACCCCCTCCCCCAATCTGCTCTCTCCTATATCCTCCTCCATCTCCCCTCCGACTTTCCAGTAGGGCAAGATGGATCTCTATACCCCAGTGCCTGTATATCTTATTTCCCAGTTACATGTAAAATAATAATAATAATTTTTAAATATTTGATTTTAAAACTTTGAATTCCAGATTCTTTCCCTTCCTCCCTCATCATTCCACCCTTACTGGGAAGATAAGCAATCCCATATAGGTTGTACATGTGTAGGTATGCAAAACATTTCCATAATGGATATGTTGTGAAAGACTGACTATATTTCCCTCCCTCCTATCCCACCTCCCACTTATTCTATTCTCTACTTTGATCCTGTCCCTTTTCAAAAGTGTGTGCTTCCAACTTCCCTCCCCCTCAACCTGCCCCCCCTTCCATCATCCTCGCTCTCATTCCCTTCCCCCCTACTCTCCTGTAGGGTGAGATACCCTATTTAGTATGTATATCCTTCCCTCCCTAAGCCAGATTCAGTGAGAATAAGGTTGACTCATTCCCTTTTGTCTTCCTGTTCTTCCCCTTCATTGTAACAGTTTTCCCTTGCCTCTTTTATATGAGATAATTTACCCCATTCTGTCTCTTCCCATCTCCTCTCATTATATTCCTCTCTCACCTCTCAATTTCACTTTTTAAGTATCATCCCTTCCTATTTAATTGGTCCTGTGCGCTCTATCTATGTATACCTGTACACATATGCACACACACTCACATATGTATTTATATGCCCATATACTCTCCTATATAGACATATATATGTATGTATATATGTGTGTGTGCGTGTATGTATATTCCCTTCAACTATTCTCATACTGAGAAAAGTTTTGTAAGTTACAATTATCATTTTTCAATGTAAAAATGTAAATAGTTGAAAGTCTGCTTTTTTCATCAAGAACGTTTGAAAGTTCTCTATTTCATTGAATGACCATATTTTCCCCTGAAACATGATACTCAGTTTTGCTGGGTAGGTGATTCTTGGTTTTAATCCCAGCTCCTTTGACCTTCAGAATATCATATTCCAAGCCCTTTGATCCCTCAGTGTAGAAGCTGCCAGATCCTGTGTTACCCTGATTGTGTTTCCACAATATTCAAATTGTTTCTTTTTGGCTGCTTTCTCCATGATCTGGGAATTTTGGAACCTGGCTATAATATTCTTTTGGGGATATTTTTCTTTTTTTTTTTTTTAGGTGGGGGATCTTCTTCAAGAGGTGATGGGTAGAATCTTTCAACCTCTTTTTTGCCCTCTGGCTCTAAAACATCAGGGCAATTTTCCTTGGGAATTTCTTGAAGGATGATTTCTAGGTTGTTTTTTTGATCATGGCTTTCAGGTAGTCCAATAATTTTTAAATTTCTCTCCTCGATCTATTTTCCAGGTCAGTGGTTTTCCCAATGAGATATTTCACATTGCCTTCTACTTTTTTATTTGTCTGGATCTGTTTAATAGTATCTTGATTTCTCATAAAGTCACTAGCTTCCATTGGCTCCAATCTAATTCTGAAAGAATTATTCTCTTCAGTGAGCTTTTGAGATTCTTTTTCCATCTGGCAAATTTGGCTTTTTAAGGCATTCTTCTCCTCATTGCCTTTTTGAGACTCTTTTGCCATTTGAGTTAGTCTATTTTTAAGATGTTATTTTCTTCACTCAGGTTGTTGACTCTCTTTTCATGATTTTCTTGTATCATTCTCATTTCTCTTCCCAGTTTTTCCCTCCACTTCTCTTATTTGGTTTTCAAAATCCTTCTTAAGCTCCTCTGTGAACTGTAACCAGCTCATCTTTTCCTTGGAAACTTTTGGTGCAGGAGTTCTGACTTCATTGTCTTCCTCCTGTTCCATGCTTTGATCCTTTTTGTCACCAAAAAAGGAATCCAACATCTGATTGTTGTGTTTGCTTTGCTTCCTATGCTTGCTCATGTTGCCACTTGGTTACTTGACTTTTGAGCTTTTTGACACAGTAGAACTCTGCTTCCAGAGAGGAAAGCTTTGTCCCAAATTACTGGGATTTTCTCAGCTACTAGAGCTATTACTTGAGTGCCCTCTATGAAACTTCCACACACTTTGGCAAGCTGGTCACGCACCCCAGGACCTCCACCCTACACAGTGATCCAGATCCAAGCAGGTTAAAGCAGGAGCGATTACCCCTCAGCCTGGTGGCTTGATCCCCCTACAATCTGTAGGCCAGGAGCTCTGAAGCAGCCACACAATGGTGGCTGCAGGGCTACTGCACCTCAGCCACTTCTCCCTCCAGGGGCAGAGGCCAGACCACACTCCCAGATCCCCTGTTTCCACAAAGTCCACGCTGAACTCTTACTTTGTCTTTGGCATTTATGGGTTGATAATTCTGGAAATCTCCACAGCTTCTGGTCATCCACTCTCCCCAAGTCCCTCCAGCTGGGGCTGGTTATGGCTGCCCTGGGGCTAAAACTGTGGACTCACAAGGGGCTGGGTTTGGCTCCCAGTGTGCTGTGATGAACCCTTCCTGCTGGGCTTCCTTCAGTGAGAGATTTGTTTCTCTCTCACTTTGTGGGTTCTGTAGCCCTAAAGTTTGTTTAGAGTGATTTTTTATAGGTATCTGAGTTGGTTATGGGGGGAGGGCAGGGAGTTTTCCTGCTTCCACGCCACCATCTAGAGGAAACTCAAATGAAAGGATGTTGCGTGGCTTGACCAAGGTTACATGATTAGTAAACATCAGCGGTGGGATATGAATCCATGTCCTCTGACACCAAAGTTAACCCTCTCTTCCCTGGATCTTGCTGCCCCCTAGGCTTGTCTCAGTCTGCACAATGTAATCTCCAGATAGGAGCATCTGGAGGATGCAGAGGGAATGCCTCTTCTACTTAGGCTTTGCTAGGTCTTCTTCACGATGGTGGTTAACACCTTTGGCACAAGGTGACAACTTTCCCCTCTCTTACTCCTCCTTTGATATTAATGATAAAAAGGATCTTTGAAGAGGGTTATCCCAGTTATTGTCATATTTTCACAGAAACCTTGTATAATTTTGATATATACATGGAAAATGCCTTGTCGGAAGTGAGTCTTTAAGGCTCTACCATATCAAGTGCTTCTGTTTTTTCTAAATAATTAGCAAACTAAACTCTGTGAACTCTTGTCTTCTCCTAGAGGGTAAATTTAGAGCTGGAAGGCATGTGGAGTCCAAATCCCTCATTTTACAGATGAGATAATTGAGACTCTGAGAGGTTAAATATGGTTACACAGTGACTCCAAGTCCAGAATTGTATCCATGTTGCTCTTAGTTAATTTTGTCAGAGTGCATATGTGGTCTGTATGGATTATCCTAGCATTTAGCAGGTGATTAATGTTTACCAAATGAATGATAGCTTAAAATTTAACAACCTAGTGATGATCTAGTGCTGAGAACTTGGCAATTCTTTGTTGTAAGGCCAAATGTTCCATAGATTTCTTAACATCAGGATGAGGGCCACAATGCCAGTCATGCTTCCTGGGTGTGCAGTGAGAAATTTGGGTGGGGGAAAGAACATTCTCAAAGCACTTTCTACCAACAAGGTTCTATGAAAAGATAGTAAGAGAGAACAGAAATGTATGATAAAAAGTGGCCTTCCTTTAAGTGATAGGACAGCTTGATCTAGGAGGCCTTATTGTGGAAACACTATGTGGGTAGTTAGGCCCTGGGGCAGTAGGGAAGGAGTAAGTACAGTTGGCAGTTGCCAAATGTCATAACCTGTACAATTGCTAATGACTCAGAATATTTCTCTCAACTTTTTGATAGGCCTTTGGGGAATCTGGCACATAGCCACCTGTGATAGATGCCCCAGTTTGATTGGCTATCTGCTCCAGCCATGTTGGTCTTGTGCCCAGTCCCGCCCAAGGGGTGCAGCTTCAGGGATAAATCAGAAGCTGTTCATAAGGACTAATTCCATTAGAAAGGGCACTTTCAGCTCTCAACTTTTATCTTTCTCGGTGGTTCAGTCTTGATAGCAAGACCAAGAGACCTGGTGTGAGGAGGTAGGGGTGCGTCCGTGTCTGAACCCTGGATATTGGAGGTGAGTCCCTTCACTCAGAGTTCCCTGCAGAATTCAGCAACACCTGCTGGGATGACTACAGTCAGGTGCTCTGTAATTTGCCTAACTGGCCCAGCAAGGGAGCAAGGAAAGCATTAGAAGCTACAGAGGAGCATGTGCCAAGTGGGCAGGGGGATCAGTCTTTCAGTTTTTAGAGTGGGAATGGGGCAGAAAAAATAGATTGTTCCTCAGTCACATGATTTTTATATTTAGGGATGTTGGAGATAATTTTTCTTGATTAACCAAGTTGTCTTAGAGCTTTAGTGTTAAATCTAGTCTTTCCATCAGTAGGAGTCTGTGTCTCAAAATTGCCCACACTAGACCAACATCTTCCCTGGCATTTTAGGACACAGAAGATCTATCAACTGCCATTTTAAAAACCTAACCTGTATTCTGTCCAGCCTTCTCAGAAATTATTCTTTGCTTAGATCTGATTGTTTGCTTCCTGCTGTTTTTGTTTTAATTAGTTTAGTAAGCAATCTTACAATTACCTTACTGTAAAAACAGATACAGTCTACTGTACTTCTATTTGGTTTGGTTTGGTTTGGTGGTGTCGTCCACTGGTTAGATAGTCTACCCCACTTACTGTTGTGGTCCAGATCGCAGGTGAAGTGCGACTGATTGTGCAGGGTTTGGAACATGAGCTGGATTTGAAATGGCTAGTGGTTAGTATCTATAGCCATGTCTCTAAAGGACATCATCATGCCTGACCAACCGAAACCAGCAACCAGGAACTAGGTCCATTCAGTGATGTCTCATTCTTCTGGGAAAATACATACAGAACTAACTTCTGTAGTTCAGTTAGACCCAGGGCCCCACCATGCATTCAGTAAATATTTATGTAGCGCATGCTCTGATGGAGAGAAGTAAAGGACATTTCCTGTCCTCAAGAAGCTTGCAGTCTACTGCATAGCCTAATGATGGCATAGAAGTGATAAATAAAGCACATGCATTTTTGTGTCCTTGCATGTAGAGAGGAAGTGTGGCCGAGAGGATAGAATCCTGCTTTTGGAGTCAGGAAAACCTGGGTTCCAGTCTTACCCCTGATACTTATGTGACTGTGGACAAATCATTTAACCTCTCTGAGTCTGTTTCTTCATTTAAGATGGCTTCTAATACTAACCTCACAAGGTTTTTGTGAGCCTCAAATAAGAGAATGTATGTGAATATCAGCTATTGTTGTAAATGAATATGTCAGTGTGGTCTGTATGTTGTTCATAATAAGCATATGTATAATATATCAAAAATATTAATATCTTACACACACACACACACATATATGTATGTATGTGTTTACAACCCAAAATACGTGCTTCTATGTATTGTAGTTAAACTATATTCCCCAAAACCTACTCCAGATTCATTCCAGATTTGGACTCCACCTCATAATTATTTTTATTCTTTGTAAACTTGTAACAGATGTATCATGATAGGAATTACAAGGCTTAGTTAGTGGGCTAAGGAAATAGGCCATCCTGTTCTCTAATCCTGGATTAATGAAATGGAACTGGAACCATCAGCACAACTTAAAAAGGTGGCTGGTCGGGAATAAAGTGGGGAATCAAAAGGGACCAAGGAATTCTGATGAGTCATAGAAACAATTTTAAGGTATTTACAAATATAAATGAACATCTTTAGAAATGTTTTCTCCTAGCACCTGGCATGTGGTAAGTGATGAATAAATGTTTGTTGACAGTCACATCATGGATAGAGTGCTGGGCCTGGAGCCAGGAAGACCTGAGGACCAGTGCACTCTCAGCCTCTAGCTGAGTGATCCTGGGCAAATCACTTGATCAGTTTGACTCAGTTTCCTCAATAGTCAAAGGGGGATAATAATAGCACTTACCTCAAAGTGCTGTGTGGGTCAAATGAGATAATATTCTTAAAGCACTCAGTGCAGTGCCTGGCACATAGTAGGCAATATGTGTGTTCATGTGTACCTATTGTTGTTGTTGATATCTTTGCCCCTCCCTCAACCAGACAAGAAAACAAGCAATCAATCAACAAGAAGTATTGATTAAGTATTTACATGATCTTCAGATCTCTATAGCTACCCCTCATCCAAAATAACTATTTACTATTTACTGTGCTAAGCTCTGGGAATACAAGGAAAAAGCATACATAGCCCCTGCACTCAAAAAGCTTACATCCTAATTGGAGAGATAACATATACACAAATAGGTATGTACAGGTTATGTAAAGATTAAATACAAATTCATCTCAAAGGGGAAGATTCTAGCAGCAGGTGGAATCATTGGAAACCTCCTGCAGAAAGTGTTGCTTGAGTTGATCTTGAAGGGAGCCAGGGATTCTGAAAGGTAGAGGTGAGGAGAGAGCTGGTGAGATCTGGCCAGTCCAAAGAGAGATGGAAAACTGTGTGGAAGGGATGGTAAATAGGCCAGTACAACTGGACCCTAGACCACGTAGATGCAAGCCATGTGTAAGAAGGGTGAAGAGAAGACAGGACCAGCTTGTGAGCTTTCAATGTT
Organism: Gymnobelideus leadbeateri; assembly: GCA_011680675.1. Lineage (NCBI taxonomy): Eukaryota > Metazoa > Chordata > Mammalia > Diprotodontia > Petauridae > Gymnobelideus > Gymnobelideus leadbeateri. The sequence goes on from WOXC01003516.1 coordinate 721,359, forward strand.
AGCCAAAGGAGTTTGTGTGACTAAGTAGGGGAGTGATATGGGCAAACCTATGCTTTAGGAAATTATCCTGGACGGTTTTTTGGAGGAAAGATTGGATCAAGGAACAAGTTGAGGCAAGAAAACCAATTAGAAGGCTATTGTCATGATCCAGATGAGAGGTGATGGAGCCTAAACTAAAGTGTTGGCTATTTGGGTGGAGAGGAGAAACATTGAAGGAGAAAGAAATTACAAAATTTGGCAACTTGGATCTTTGCCATTAGTGAGAATGAAGAATGGGGGTAGATGACGGTGGACTTGACAAATTGAGTGACTAGTTGAGTCCTTGACAGTAAAACAGTAAAATAGGGGATTTTTTAAAGAGTACAGTTGGGCTGGGGGTGAGGGAAGACAATGACTATCATTTGGGGCATGTTGAATTTGAAATGCCAACAAAACATGCATCTCACAGTGTCTAGTAGGCAGTGATGTGGGTCTGGGTCTTCAGAGAAGGATGAGGGGTAGCTATAGAGATCTGAAGATCATGTGCATTGAGGTGCTAATTGAATCTTTTGGGATCTATTGAGATCTCTGAGTTATTGAATGTAGAGGGAAAGGGCCCAGGACAGAGTTTTGGGAGCCTTCCATTGTGGGGAGGCATGAAGTTCCATTGAAGGAAGGCTGTACTAAAAAGGAGTGATCTGAGAGGTAGGAGGAAAACCAATAAAGAGCCATGGGGACACAAAGCATAGGCAGCTTTTTCAAGGCCACATGGAGGTGTCAGACCTGTGGCCCATGGGCCACATGTCATCCACTGCACTCCCGAGTGTGGCCCAAACCAGGTTAAAATGTAACTGGGAAATATTTGACAAAATAAATAAAAATACAATAAAACATAGATAATATTACATTTTAAAATTAAATCAGAACCGTATGTGTATATTAATGACCTCTGTTTCTGTTTGAGTGGGATGCCACTGATCTAGTCTAACCCCTTCATTCTGTAGATGAGAAAATTCAGGCCTTCAAGGGGGGTAATATTTCTATTATTTTTATCAGAACCTCTTACAAGGCCAGACTGAAACTGACCTTTGCCTACAGACTCAGAAACTATCATGCCTCAAGTCTCTCTGGGGAGAACTTGGGGAAAACGTTAAGGTTGGAATTTGGTCCAACAGCTGAGCAGTATTTCCATCTGAGTCATACGTCCCTATCAGGAAATTAGAGGAATTGTCTAAGTGGGTGGAAGAGGACTCCAGATCTTGGGGCGTGGGCAATCTAGCATGGCACGTCTGATCTAGCCAGAACTACCACTGTGATCTTGGCTTGTGTTTGTTTTTTCAGGTGGTCATGGAATCCCTTCTACCATTGTTGTAGTGTTTGCTGAATGGAGCAGCCTCAGTTGAATATTAGCCAGTATTGACCCAGAGACTATAGTCTGGCAGTCTTTGTCTCCTTCACAACATCATATCCAGCCAATCATTGAACCCTTTTGGTTCTGCCGTCCAAGTGCCTCCGAGTTTTGTCTCCTTTCCATACCCCAGATCAAAGCAGTATATGCTACTTTGAATGCTAGCCTTGGAGAAACTGGGCTTCAATCCCATCTGTGGCATTTACTAGCTGTGTGGACCTAGAAGGAAGGAAGGAAGGCAGGAAATAAACATATATCAAGCCCCTGCTCTGTACAAGGCACTATGCTAAGCCCTTTACAAGTGTTTTCTCATTTCATCCTCATAACAAACTTAAGTGGTATTTTTATCCTTATTTTACCCTTGAGGAAACTGAGTCAGACAGAGGGTGCCATGTGCCCATGGCGGCACAGCTAATAGGCATTTAAGGCCAGATTTGAAATCAGGTCTTCCTGACTCCAGGTCCACCTAGGAAGAGTGTTGGATTTGGAGGGAAAGGATGAAACAAGGAGTTTTCCATACCAGTGAAATTACAAGTGAACCAGTGAACATTTATTAAGTTTATTAAGTGTCTACTATGTGCTAAGTCTCCATATTTGTAGTCCCTCCCTCATGAGTTGTTCTGAGGCTTCACCATTCAATGGAGATAAATCATTTTACACTGCCTATCTCAAAAGGATTGATGCTAGGACAGTCTTTTGCAGACTTGGAAATGCTCTATAAAGACTTGCAGTTATTTAAAAAGCTGCAAACTCTGGGAAAGGGTGAGAACTACCCCCAGAACCTGAAATGGTCTTCCTTGGTGATTGGTTGTGACCTCAGGCCTGTTTTGTGAGCTGGTCTGATGCCTTGGAATCTGCTTAGCTGCCTTGGATTAACTTTTATGACTGTTATATCCCTTAGAGTTCTTCCAAGATAAGCTTTTAAGTAGACACCTAATGACTCTTAACATTAGCTTCTCTGAGGATATATTTGCCAGGGCCTCTATACAGATTTTTAGGCTCCAGTTGGGATAGGGGAGTAACAAACTGTTGCTTTTGATTTCCAGAAATGTCTTTCCTGGATCTGAGTTTCTTCTCCATGGGGATGTGGTCTCTGGGGGCTGGAGCCCTGGGTGCAGCTGCTTTAAGCTTGATCCTGGCCAACACTGATCTGTTTCTGACCAAATCAGTAACAGCTACCCTAGAGTTTCTGGAAGAGATAGAGTTGAAAACCCTGGATAATGGTAAGAATCGAGCCTTGGGGCTCAGCACTATACCTGGATAAATTCAGGACATTAGTTCTGGCCAGAAACCTCATGTTCTTGATTTTGTGAGCTCCTCTGATGTCTTGGGGCCTTCTTCAGTGCCTTAGAACCAAGGAGTGAAATATGAATTGAAAAATATTGAATACCTTTCTTTCCTTTCCAGAATCCCCAAGGACTTTCAAAGCCCGAGAACTCTGGGAACACCGTGGGGCAGTGATCATGGCAGTACGAAGGCCAGGCTGTTTTTTGTGTCGAGAGGTGTGTAAGAGTCATGATATGGGAGAGACCTTTGTACTTCACATTTCTGTAGCACTATTATTTGTAGCACTGTGTTATTGTTGTTGTTGTTTAATTAATTTATTATTTATTTTTGACATTCTTTTCTTTTTAAATTTTTAGTTCCCGTTTCTCTCCTTCCCTCCCACTAATGAGGCAAGCAGTAAATCAATTATACATGTGAAACCATGCAAAAACATTTTCATGTTAGCAATATTTTTTTAAAGAAAGGGAGAAAATTATACTTCAGTTTGCACTGAGAGTTTATTAGTTCTGTCCCTGGAAATGGATAGCATTCTTTTCCTCACAAATCCTTTGGAATCATCTCAGACTATTATATTGATCAGAATAGCCAAATCTTTCACAGCTGATCATCATTACAACCTTGTGGTGTTGTTATTTACTCATTTCAGTCATGTCCAATTCTTCATGAGCCCATTTGGGATTTTTTTGGCAAAGATACTGCAGTAGTTTGCCATTTCCTTTTCTAGCTCATCTTACAGATGAGGAAACTGAGGCAAATAAGGTTAAGTGACTTGTCCAGAGTCACATAGCTAGTAAATGCCTGAGACCAAATTTGAATTCAGGTTTCATGACTCCAGGTGTGGTGCTGTATGCACTGAGCCACCTGGCTACCACATTGTAGCATTGTGTTTTTGCATTTTATTCTACTGGTGCACTGATTATTCTGAGCAAATGTCTTATCTTCCCAAGCAAGACTCATTTATATATTTGAGTGTCTATAATAATAATAATATAGAATATTATATAGAATAATATATAGCTAATTCTGTAGAATAATATATATTGAATAATATAGAATACTACATGATTTGTAAAGCACTTTATATACCTAGTTCATTTGTTCCTCACAACTACCCTGTGAGGTAGGCATGGCTATTATCCCCATTCTGTTCATGAGAAATCTGTGGGTGGCAGGGATTAAGTGATTTGCCTGAGGTCACAAAGTCTGTAAGTGGTCAGGACCCTCAGGATTCCCATAATCTTTTCAGGGCTAGGTACTCTGCTTTATTTTTCTTTTATACAGACTGACTCCCTGTGTAATGCTGGGTACTTAGTCTATACCTATTGATTGGTTGATATGAGTGTGATGGCTCTGATTTCCTCCCTCACCTCATCATCATCAACCATGTTCCAATTGCACTTTCCCTACATTTGTGGAGAACTAGAACTTAGTAAGTGGTCAGTACAGCTTGTTAGGGAGGACCAGATGATGTTCAGAACCACACTTCACAGAAGGGTATGGTGCTGAACAAGCCAATCAGAGCCAATAGACACTATTCATTTCCCCTTTACAACTAGGAATCTGTCTCTGCAATGCCAGGATATGCTTTGTAGGGAACGGGGAAGGAGCAGCATTATGGAGTTCCTTGACTTAACAACCATCTTTACCTAGGCAGGCCATAGGGACAGGACAAAAAAATGAAAGCTTGACATGTGCAACCTATATCAGATTACCTGTTGTCTTGGGGAGGAGGAGGAAAAGGGGAAAGAAGAAAAATTTGGAACTCAGAATCTCAAAAAATGAATGTTGAAAATTATCTTTACATGTAATTACAAAAAACAAAATACTATTTACAAAAAAGAAAAAATGAAAGCTAGTCAGACTCCCCTCTTTGATTGCTATTCCATTAATCAGTTCAGCTCAGTAACCTCTATTAGGAGAAAAAGTTCAGTATAGTAGATAAGGATATGGAACTTGGAGTCACAAAGGCCTCAGTTCAAATTTCATCTCAGAAATTTACCAGCTGTATGACCCTGGGCATGTCACTTAAATTTCGTGTAACTCAGTTTCCTTATCTGTAAAAAAGAAGTTAGATTCTATGATCTCTAAGTTCCCTTCCAGATCTAAATTTATGATCCTGTGAGCCTCCAACCTAGTGAATAGCTAACCTATGTTAAACCCTGGGGATACAAACAAAAAAATGAAAATTATCCCCTTGCTGCTACTGAGGAGAATCAACTTGTTGTTGTTGAGTTGTTTCAGTCACGTCCAAGTCTTCATGACCCCATTTGGGGTTTTCTTGGCAAAGATACTGGAGTGGTTTGTTATTTCCTTCTCTAGCTCATTTTATAGATGAGGAAACTGAGGCAGACAAGGTTAAGTGACTTGTTCAGGGTCACACAGCTAGTAAGTGGCTGAGGCCAGATTTGAACTTAGGAGGATGAGTCTCCCTGATTTCTGGCGCTGTTTCTACTCTGCCACCTAGCTGACAGAATCAACATATATTTATATAAATAAATGCAAAATATATATAACATGAAAATCAGTCACTCATTGCGCTCACTGATGTGCCAACTCGTTACAAACACTGACTCACCATCCTCAGACACTTACTAGCTGTGTGACCCTGAGCAAGTCACTTAACCCTGACTGTCTCCCAAGCTTCCCCCCCCGCCCGCCCCAACAACTCCAACTAAACCCTCCTCAAGACTCTCTCCAGTACAGTATATCCTCCACACTGCTACCAAAGGTATTTTCTTAAACAGGTCATCCTTTACTCAGTAAACACCAATCATCTCTAGAATCAAATACAAACTCCTCTGTTTAGCTTTTAAAAGCCTTTCATAACACAGTTTCAATCTATCTTTATATGAAATGTTTCACATTTTCTTCTGTTTTTCCATCTTTTGACTTTGTTTTATTATTCCTTGATATCTGATGGAGTCTTTAGCTTCCATTTGGCCGATTCTAATTTTCTTCAGTGAGGTTTGGTACCTCTTTTTTTGTGTGTTTTATTTTTATTTTTATTTTTTTTTGCTTTTTGGAGGGCAGTTTGGGTTAAGTGACTTGCCCAAAGTCACACGGCTAGTAAGTGTGTCAAGTGTCTGAGGCCAGATCTAAACTCAGGTCTTCCTGACTCCAGGGCCAGTGCTCTATTCACTGTGCCACCTAGCCGCCCCTTTGGTACCTCTTTTACTAAACTGTTAATTCTTTTTTCATAATTTTCTTACATAGCTCTCATTTCTTTTCCAATTTTTCCACTAGCACTCTTTTTTGGATCATAAAATCTTTTTTTAAAAAATCAATCAATCACTTTTTTAAACTTGTAGGAATTCTTGTTGGGCTTGTGTCCAATCTTCATTTTTCTTCAATGCTTTGCTTGTAAATATTTTTGAGATATTGCCTTCTTCTGTGTTTGTGTCTTGAGTTTCTTATCACCACAGTAACTATGGTCAGGTTCTTCTTTCTTCATTCTTCCAGCCTACTTTTTGGCTTTGGATTTTATGTTAGTGCTGGGCTCTGTACACTTCTGGGAGTAATATCTGGCCTGAGCTTCTGACTTCTTATGTCCTTCTGTTCCTTTCACATCTCAGTCTGAGGGCCTGCAAATTTTCATTGCTCCCCAGGTGGTTTGATCTAGGGAAAGGTCTGTTCACTGCCCTCCTGGTCTGAGCTCTGCAAGTTTCTGCCGCTGGTATGGGTCTGTTGCTTTGTGTGTGGTTGAGTTTCAGTAAACTGCTGCTGGACTCAGTCACTGTTAACCCTCTAGGAGATTTTGCAGGTCCCAAGCCACTGAACTACTGGCTCCCCTTTGGTCTTGGTAACCCGCTTTGTTTATTCTACCACAGATTTATGTGCAGGACTCAAGAACTGAGTCACTATTCTCCCCCTGAACTTAGAGCCACACAGGTATGTTTCCAGAACTTGTTCCTTGCTCAACTAGGGTCCCTCTTGCTCACTACCACTCCTCTCTGCCCTGGAATTGAATAATAAGGATGGAACAATACCAAAGATCACTAGTTCTTACACCCAGTTCTACTTGAAGGGTCCCCTGGGATCTCTCTGTGTTCAGTGCTTCCTGTCCTAGCTCCCATCCATCTATGGGTGCTGGAATGTTCTCCTCTATGGCACTGCACTCATCCTTGGACAGCCCCTGCTCTACTCTAAACAGACCTTTCTAGGTCTGTCTTCTTGAGCTGCCCCAGATTGAAAATAATGACTCATGACTTCTTGGCGTTCATAGAATCTGGTCTGTCAGAATTCTAGATAGTTGTAGAGATATGCTGGGTGAGCTAGGCAAAAATGGCTCTTCTCATTCTGCCATCTTGATTCTGGCTCCATCTTTCCACCTATCTGTCTAGCTTCATTGTATATCACTGCCTGTTCAGTACTTTGTGATCCAATCAAATTAGATTTCTCTCTTTTCCCTCACACACAGCAAATTCTCCATCTTTGGTCTCCGTGCTTTACACTGGCTACTCTTGAACCTGGAATGTACTCCTTCCTCACCTCTACCTCACAGAATCCCTTTGTCCCTTCAAGACTAAGTCTAGGCACCTTGTTCTTTTCCTGATCCCCTCAGCTGCGAATGTCCTCCATCTCAAACTATCTCATATTTAACTACTTTGCATTTTTTCTCTTTATATTTATTTTGTGTATAATCCCATATGTCCTTAATATTTCCCTTTGGAGCCTAAATTCCTTGTGAGCAAGGATTGTTTCATTTAATGTATTTGGATCCCCAACTCTTAGCCCACATGGCACATTGTAAACACACACACCATATACACATATTAATAAATGCTCATTGATTGATTGATGAGCAGAGTTGGAAAGGAGCTCAAAGGCCATCTGGTCCTAACTTGCTTCTGAGTAAGCATCCCTTCTAAAAGATACCCAAACAAGCCTTGGTTTGAAGACTTAGTGATTGGCCACTCACTCTTATGCAAGGCAGCCTATACCCCTTTGCATAGCTCTGATTGTTAGCAATCTTGAGTCATTTCCAGTTTGGCACACTTTTTGTCCTAATTAGTAATAGTGAAAATGACATTCCTATTTTTGTTTGCCCACTCCCTGACCTAAAGGGATTTCCCTCATGGCTTTTTCAGTCTTGCCTGGTCCCCTCCCTACCTACCCTGGTAGGCTAGGCTGGGCTTTCTTGGCAAAATACAGGGAATCTCTGATTATGCCAGGGGAGCAACTCCCATTTACATTTGTTGGGTGTTGCCTCTCAACAGCAATGGCATTTTAGAAGCTTATGCCAACTTAATTTCTTTCACTTTCAAACTAGGGTGATCCGAGAAGTTAAAAAAGAGCTCTTAGTGTTAATTAAATGGTGGTTTGTTATGGAAATTTTTTGGTTTCCAGGAGATGAGTGAAGAGGATATGTGTGTGTGTATATATAAAGGTTTTAGTTAAATTAATTAATAAAGGAACCTAGAGTAATAAGCAAGTCAACAAGTATTTATTAAGTGCTTACTATGTGCCAGGAATTGTGCTAAGCAGTAGGAATATACAGTTGTCCCTTCCACATCACAGCTTTCCTCATTGCAGTTCTTATATGCCATGCACAGGTTAGCGTGGCAATACCACCTCTTAATCTGTATCCCAGAGAGATCACACAAATGGGAAAAGGACCCACATGTATAAAATTATTTATAGCAGCTCTTTTTGTGGTGGCAAATAATTGGAAATTGAGGGGATACCCTTTAATTAAGAAATGGCTGAACAAGTTGTGGTATATGAATGTAATGGAATACTATTGTGCTGTAAGAAATGATGAACAGGCAGACTTCAGAAAAACCTGGAAAGACTTTTATGAACTGATGCTGAGTGAAGTGAGCAGAACCAAAAGATTTTACACAGTAACAGCCACGTTGTGCAATGGTTAACTTTGATAGACTTAGCTCTTTTCAGCAATGCAAGGATCTAAAACAACTCTGAAAGATTCATGATGGAAAATGCTATCCACATCCAGGGAAAGAACCATGGAGTCTGAATGCAGATCAGAGAATACTATTTGCTGTCTCTTTTTTTTGTTTCTTCTTTCTTGTAGTTTCTCCCATTGGTCCTAATTCTTCTTTACAATGTGACTAATGTGAAAATAGGTTTAATACAAATGTATGTGTAGAGCTTATATCAAATTACATACCATCTTGGAGGGAGGGGAGAGATGGGGAGAAAATTTGGAACTCAAAATCTTATGGAAGTGGATGTTGAAAACTAAAAATAAATAATTTTTTTTTTTTTTTGAGCAAAAAGGAGGAGGGCACTATGGACAAATGTAGGGGAGTGAAGCTTCTGAAAAATGAGGAGATAATTACCCAGGAAACCCTCCATAAATGGAGATTCTGGGGCAGCCCTTCACTCTCTAATCAGAGGGGAAATATATGTAGTATAACTTCATGTAGTTTATATAGTGAAAAATAGATTTCTCTAAATGAGAGGAACCTTTCAGCTTAGCAGACAAGACTCCAATAAGTAAATGAGCAATTGATAAAGTTCACTATGTACCAAGCAATGTGAGACCTTGGTAGTGTGTGTGTGCCCTCTTTATTTGACTGAGTCTGTTGTTTAATCAAGTTATTGATAAATGAGTTTGAGGAAATGGTATTCCCATTCAGGTTTTCCTTCTTGAATTTGATTAGAAAGTAAGCAAAAAAACTAACAAACAAAACACATAACTCCCACTGAAGTAGAGTTGATACATTTTAGAATAATTCTGCCTTTAAAGAAAACCATTTATTTATTTGTTTGTATTTTTCAACATTCATTTCTTGTAAGATTTTGAGTTCTGAATCTTTTTTCCTCCTTCCCTTCACCCTTCCCCAAGATGATATGCCATCTGATACAGGCTGTGCATGTACAATCATATTAAACATATTTCCGCACTAGTCACATGAAAGAAGAATCAAAACGAAAGGGAAAACTCATGAGAAAGGGGAAAAAAAGTTAAAATAGTGTGCTTCTATCTGCATTCAGACTCTATAGTTCCTTCTCTGGATGCGGATGGCATTTTCCGTTGTGAGTCTTTTGGAATTGTCTTAGATCATTGTGTTTCTGAGAAGAGGTAAGTCTATCAAAGTTGGTCATCACACAATGTTGCTCTTACTGAAAACACTCCTGCCTTAGGGCAAACACAGTCCATCTCAATTACAGTAACTTTTTAAAAGGTTTTATCTCCACTATATCATTTCCCAATCCTGCACCCACACAAGGAGATACAGTTAAGCAAAACAAAAGCAAAAATAGTATATACTTTGACTGTGTTTGACAACATATGCCTCATTCCACACCTCATTCCTTGCCTCTTTACCAAGAGAAAAGTATGTTCTAGAATATATTTTCCTGCTGACTTGTGGGAGCTTTGTGGCCCATGTGTCCTGACCACAAACTGGCTTGTGGACGAATACCTTGCAATTTTTCTTGCCGAAAGAGAAGCTTTAGGGTCGGTTGGTGGCACAGTGGATAGAGTGCTGGCCCTGGAGTCAAGAGGACCTGAGTTCAAATTCGAACTTAGATACTTGACATGATTACTATCCATGTGACTTTGGGCAAGTCACTTAACCCTAATTGCCCTCCAAAAAACAAAAAAAAGGGGGGGGAGAGGAAAAAAAAAGCATTGCATTTGCATAATAGAGGAAAGGGTCTGCATATTTCATGACTAATAATAAATGAGCTCCATCTCTCCCAAGTATGCAACTTCTTCTCTCCTATTTTGATAGAAATTCATTCATTTAACAGTTAACTACTGAGTTCTTACTGTGTGCATAGTGTTGTTAAAAAAGCTATCTATAGATTCACCAATTCTGAATTAGAAAGGACCTTAGAGGGGTGGCTAGGTGGCGCAGTGAGTAGAGAGTCGGCCCTGGAGTCAGAAGGACCTGAGTTCGGATCCGGCCTCAGACACTTAACGCACAGACAAACAAAAACCTAGCCGTGTGACCTTGGGCAAGTTACTTAATCCCAATTGCCCTCCAAAAAAAAAAAAAAGCAAAAAAGAAATGTTTGAAAGTCCCCTATTTCAATAAACATCTATTTCTTCCCTTGAAAAAAAAAAAAAAGAAAGGACCTTAGAGGTATTCTATTCCTCCCTGATTAGTCCAACAAGAATTTGCTTCATTAAGTGATCATCCAAGCCTTTCTTCAAAGACCTCCAATGAAGGGGATCTCATGACCTGCCAAGGTAGTCCATTCCACTTTTCATCTATTTGACTTATTCCAAAATTCTAGGCTACCTAGGTGTTTTGGAATTCTGACTCTATCAACACAGTATATTAGCTATCCCTTCCTACCTTTGTGTAGACTGAATAATTGGTAAGCAGCTGACACAGGTCCCTGCCCTTGTTCAGTCATTTTAGTTGTATACAACCGTTTGTAATCCTTTTTGGGGTTTTCTTGGCAAAGATAGTGAAGTAGTTTGCAATTTCTTTCTCCAGCTCCTTTTACAGATGAGGAAACTGGGGCAAACAGAATTAAGTGACTTGCCCAAGGTCACATAGCTAGTAAATGTCTGAGGACAGATTTGAACCCAGGAAGAGGAGCCCAGGGTTCTGTCTACTGTGCCACCTAGCTACTCCTACAGAGCTCAAAAGCTAGTTAAGGAGATAAGACATGCACTTGTATAAAGTTTTTAAATGACACAAAAATAAATAACATTATAAAGTATTCACGCAGGAGATATCACAAGACATAAGTGTCAGATGAGTGTTTTGCATAATGAGGGATCTGTATTTGGCCAGTACTCAGTAAATGTTTGTTGTATTGAATTCAATCCCTGTGGACAGGATTATCAGGGAAGGCTGTGTGTGAAGGAGGGAAGTTTTGTTGGGTGCTGAAGAATAGCTAGGGTTGAGATTGAAAGGCAAGGAGGAGAGAAAAGGCATTCCACATGAAGGGAAAAGGCAAAGTAGTGGATGACGATGAAAGAGAAGGAAGAAGATATGATGTATGATTTCATTTACTTGGGAAATTTACTAGATAAGGAAGCCCCCTCTACCAACGCAGGTCAAGATCCTCATTTGGCAGTTGCCTAGAATACTGAAGTTAGTTAAGTGACTTGCCCAGGGCCACACAGCCAGTAGGTATCAGAGGCATGGGGTCTGGTGGCAGTAAATTGCCTTTAGTGTCAAGGAGGCTGGCTCTGTATAATAATATAAGTTATAAAAAGCAGTCACTTCTTCTACCTGCCCAATAGTCAACCCAACATTAAACACAAAAGACCGATAGCAGGATATGGACCTGTCCCGGGATTGTTTCTATTGGAATTCCACTGATACAAGATGAGAATGAGAGGAATCACAGCAGCTTCCTTTTATAGGGGGCTTTTTAAGTTTGCTTTGCACACTTTTTCTTATTTGATCCCCACAGTTCTGTTAGGGGGGTGCTGTTCTTATCTCTATTTTCCAGATGAGAAACCTGAAACTTTCCCTAATAAAACATCAGTTCCTTTCATTTTTGTGTTTGTATCCCAAGAGCCTAGCACAGTGCCTGGTGCTTCACAGATACTTGATGCTTACTGAATGAATGAATGATACTCTCAAAGGTTAAGTGACTTGTCCAAGGACATATAGTTAATAATCATTCTTACTCCAAGATCAAGGCTCTATCCAAAACACTATGCCACCTCCTTAATTAGATTGAAGACATAAACTGGAGCCCAGGTATAGAAGGCCTTCAGTGCTAGGGTCTTTGCCTATGATGAAATACCTTTGTCAATGGTGAAATCTCCTGCAATGCTATATGCATCCCCTTTCCCATTTGTACCATGAAAGCCTTTGCCTATTAGGCTAACAAAATATTCCATGTGCTGTCTTGATATTTTCAAATCAGACAGGGTCACCCTATGAAACAAGTTTCTTGTTTGTTGGTCATTGTTAGCTGAATAATGTTATAAAATGTAAGTGAGCTGTTGTTTGGCAGTAACAAGAAGACAGTCTTTGTCTTTCAGCTCCAGTGACAATTGGTGCTTTCAGTCTTGGTCTCCCTCAGGAAGTGACATCTTTGGATTTGGGGATGGAGTGGGATTTTTTATTCTTTCTTTGAAGAATTAAGACAAGAGGGGCGGCTAGGTGGCGCAGTGAGTAGAATGCCGGCCCTGGAGTCAGAAGGACCTGAGTTCAGAGCCAGCCTCAGACACTTAATCCACACAAACAAAAACCTAGCCGTGTAACCTTGGGCAAGTTACTTAACCTCAATTGCCCTAAAGGGGCGGCTAGGTGGCGCAGTGAGTAAGAGTTGGGATGACCCGAGATCAAATCCGGCCTCAGAAAATGAGCACCCACACACAAATAATGACTAGCCGTGTAACCTTGAGCAAGTTACTTAACCCCAATTGCTTTAAAAAAAAAAAAGAATTAAGACAAGATTGGGAAGCCTTTTATCAGTCAGGAAGAAGATTGTTGGAGTGTGTGTGTGTGTGTGTGTGTGTCTATGTGTGTATCTATCTATTAACCTGTCTTTCTCTTTCTCTTAGGAAGCAGCTGAACTGTCTGCTCTCAAACCACAGCTAGACCAATTGGGCATTCCACTGTATGCTGTGGTCAAAGAAAAGATCGGGTCAGAAGTGGAGGATTTCCAGCCATATTTCAAAGGAAAAATCTTTCTGGATGAAAGGGTACATCTATTGCAAAACTTCTTCCAATACTGTGTGTTCTTTCACAATGCCAAATTAGAGTTGGCTCTTTGCTTGGTTGAATTTCTGGTGGTAGCTTGAACGCTGAACTGCCAGGCTTCGACAGACTTGGTCTGAAACTGGCCTTGTAGAAATGAATTATTTGAACAGCACTATATCTCAGTTAGTTAAAGCCAGCCTTGGATTTCTCTATAGATTATAGTGAGTTCCTTTGAAAGCCCAATGGCCTTCCTGCTTGCCATATTCTCAAGTGATTATCTTTTTCATGCACCTTGGATAAAATAATTAGGGGATTTATAGGAACTTTCTTCTAGCTTATTGCTTAAACGCTTCTTGAAATAGAGTTCTATGAGTCTGACCTATCGTTAAAGCCAAGAAGGGCTAATTTATTCCATGGTGGAATACAATGAAATGTTCACAAGGAAGCAGATTTAGGGGTAAGGTGCGCTCCTTTCCTCTCCTTTTTGTTCACCTGTCATGACCTGCTTAATGATAAATGATGAGGATGAGTATCAGGATCAGGATGAAGATGATTATGATGATGGCTAACATTTATATAGCATTTACTAGGTGCCAGGCACTGTGCTCAATCTTTACAAATACTATTTCATTTGATTCTCATAACAACCCTAGGTGCTCTTATTATCCCCATTTTATAGATGAGGAAAACTCAGGCAGACAGAGATTCAGTGATTTTCTCAGGGTCACACAGCAAGTAAGCCTGACTCTTATCAGGAGAGTGTAGGTAGGCTCTGGCAGACCTTCTCAAGCTAGGAAGACTGTCCAAACACCAGCCTAGCTAAGTATAGATCATAGGATCAAGATTTAGAGCCATAAGGAAACTGAAAAGTCAAAAAAAAAAAACCCAAACTTCTCATTTTTACAAGATGTTAAGTTTATAAGTTAAGTGACTTGCCCAAGGTCACACAGGTAGTGCCAGAGATAGGTTTAAACCTAGGTCTTCATACTGCAAAACCAGTGATCTTCCTGTTGTTTCACTTGGGAGATTAATTTTTCAACCACAGAAACTCTCAAAAATAGTTTACTAAGTCATAGAGAGGTTGTGAGTAGGGTCTATGGACATGCCCTGCCCTTCCCCCTACGCAATGTCACAAAAACTTCAAAAGTCCAAGTATAAGTATTCAGGTAGGATGTGGGCTCAGAGCTACGTGTACATTCTTTACCTCATTACTTTTAATGAGAGAACTTGGCTTAATTTGGGGGATTCTGTGTTAGTTTGGGTTATTACACACAAAACTTTCCCATGTGCCAGCATATAGACATGATGTTTTCCTCTGTAGGAACTAAATACTTCTGACAGCCTTTGTCTTCTGAAGAGGTGAGGGCAGATTAGAGAGAGGGGGGAAGGAACAAAGATATAAAGCATCAATAACTTGGCATCTTTGTCTTTTCTGCAGAAAAAATTTTATGGTCCCCAGAAGCGGAAGATGATGTTTATGGGATTCATTCGTCTCAGTGTTTGGCAGAACTTTTTCCGGGCCAGGAGTAAGGGCTTCTCTGGTAACCTGGAAGGAGAAGGGTTCATCCTTGGAGGTGTTTATGTGATTGGGCCAGGCAAGCAGGTAGAATATATGTGTGTGTGTGTGTGTGTGTGTGTGTGTGTGTGTGTGTGTGTGTGTGTGTGTGTGTGTCTTTGTGTATCTGGGTTTACATGCTGTCTTGTTAATTTCCCTTGAGAATCCCCCTATTTCCTTTTGTCATACTTCCCATTTTCTCTGAGCTTAGAAGTCACATCTATCATCCCATTATCTAGGAAAGACAAGCTAGGAATCCTCCCCAACTCCCCAGGATCATAGTAACCCCTAATATTCACAGAGCACTCAAAGGTTCACAAAGAGCTTGACATGTCTAGCACAGCAGTTTGGTTGAGGCCACAGGATAAAGGTCCTGTCCTTTACCTGTCATCTCTGTTCACCTCGATTTGGCTCTAATGGGGAACTTGCCATCTCTGCAGGAGATTGGGCTCCCCCTTCACACATTTCATTAGCTCATCATCCCTGCCCCAGTTACTCCAGAAACCATTCTATTTTGGATTCTAGTCTAGTATTTTCCTCAAAAGATGAATAATTTTAAAAGTTATACAAATGTGAATCAAGTATGGGACAGGTACTTTATTCCTACACAGAGAGATGAGGTCATAGTATGAATGCATCAGCACGGCAATTTAAACAGGATTCTCAAGTTCAACTTAGAGCCAGGCTACAATCTGATGGGAGGCTGGTAACAAGTCTCAATAAGACTTAATACAGTCTGGCAGTTCCGCTAATTTGCCATTTCACATTTCATTTCTGCCCTGGGCACTGTCCACTAAGATAGCCAGCCTTGATCTTTATTCTGGCTTCTCTCTGATGCTAGCTCTTCTCTTGGCCCAAACCACTGTGTAGGCACTCTCCTATAATCAGTCAAGCTGCCCAACACAGTCACCTCCCCTGTCGTCAGTCATGGCAGCTCCAGTGCATGCCCCTGCTGTCACCTTCCCTGCCATTGCAGGCCTTTTTGAGTTCTCAGGGCCCTGAACCAAAGTAAAGAAGGCACAGAAAGGGAAGTGGCCCCATCTGAGGCACCAGCTTGTGACTAGGTTAGGGGGTTGGGAGAAGGGACCCTGCCGATAGTCTAGAAAGCCATCATCATGCCTTGAAGACAGAAGGAAGAGAGAAACTGGGAGGTGAGAGACTCATTTAGTACAATCATATAGTTCTAACTCAATAGCCAATCAGGGGACACAACCTAGCAAACAAAAGCTGGTCCCCTAGCTGGTTACGCAGAATGGCAGCTGCTTATGCTGGGGGGGAGGAGGGAAACACCCATATGGTACCTGCTATGAGGGCATCCTGATTTGATCTTCCCAATAGTGCTGAGATTTTGGTAGGATAAGTATTAGCATATGATTAATTCTCCCATATTTGTTTAGTTGTTTCAGTTGTGTCTGACTCTTTGTGACCCCATTTTGGGTTATCTTGGCAAAGATACTGGAGTGCTTTGCCATTTCATTCTCTGGCTCGTTTAACAGGTGAGGAAACTGAGGCAAACAGGGTTAAGTGACTTGCTCAGGATCACAGAGCTAGGAAGTGTCTGGGGGCAGATTTGAAAATCAGGAAAAGAAGTCTTCCTGACTTGCCTCTTTCCACTGCACCACCTAGCTGCCCCATGTTACAGATGAGGAAATGTGACTAGTATAATCACAGAGAGTAGAAGCAACAAAGGTGAAATTAGAACCCAGATCTCTTCTAGACTCCAAGTCTAGGACTTTATACCCTATTGCACCCACCCCATATTTTCTTATAACAAGAGAAACTTTCATTTGAGTGACATTTCTTCAGCCACTTAAAGTCTTGGACTCTAGAAACAAAGCAATACATTTCTCTTGTGCCATTTATCTCCCTTAAAGATTGGTCTTAAGATCAAGTTTGTTCCTAACTCTAACTTTCTGCTGGGGAGCTACTAAGATCTAGCTATCTCCGCATCAATGCCTACAGTAGAAATAGGAGTGGTAGCAGCAGTAATTTGAATGTACATGTTCTCAAGGCACCTAGGTGGCTCAAAGGATAAAGTACAGGGCCTGAAGGCAGAAAGGCTCATCTTCCTGAGTTCAGATCTGGTCTCAGACACTTACTAGCTGTGTGACCTTGGGCAAGTCACATAACCTTGTTTGCCTTAGTTTCTTCATCTGTCAAATGAGCTGGAGAAGGAAATGGCAAACTGT
The DNA here is from genome assembly GCA_011680675.1 of Gymnobelideus leadbeateri. Taxonomy (NCBI): domain Eukaryota; kingdom Metazoa; phylum Chordata; class Mammalia; order Diprotodontia; family Petauridae; genus Gymnobelideus; species Gymnobelideus leadbeateri. The sequence goes on from WOXC01003516.1 coordinate 738,369, forward strand.
TCCATTATTTCTGTCAAGAAAACCCCAAAAGGGACCATGAAGAGGAGGACAGGACTGAAATGACTCAACTACTGCCAACAAAAGTAGCAGCAGCAATAGCTCCCATATAGATGTTGTGGAGTTTACAAAGCACTTTTCTCACAATTGTCCTGTCTGGTAGGTATTAAAAATATCACCTCCATTTACAAACAGGAAACAGAGACATGTTTTATGGACTTTACAGACTGGGGAAACAGCCTAATCCAACCTGCTCATTGTTTGGAGGCTGGGTCTCTCTGTCTCACCAAAGCTAGAAATGCAGATGAATTGGCATGGAAGCGTTGAACTCCGCGTCCCGTCTGTGCCTGTTCACCCCTCCTTAGACAGCCTGGTATTCCCCACCCTGCAACATTCCCCTACTCCTGGCGTTTCACCATGTTAGTGCCAGAACAGCTCAGTCACCCAATTGACTTTAGCCCTACTGTAGCTCAGAATAAGCTCATAATTCCCCCAGCCTCAGCCTCCCTAGTAGAAGGGATGATAGGCATGCACTACCACACCTGGTTTCTCTGCCACACCCTTGCCCCCTTCTTTTATAGAAGAAAAAACTTAAGGTCAGTCATAATGGTAGTGAACAAATGAATAAATGAATGAGTGAATAATAGTGCATTTATTAATTTATCAGGATTATACTATGCTACTCATTAATTATTTTGTGACTTATTTTAATGCAATGTAAAGGATCTAGGAACCCCAAACTCCATACCTTTATGGAACTTTAAGTGTTCCTTTATACTCTGCCCTTACCCCTTCTACCCCAATCTCTGCCACTGTCTTTCCGTAAAGCTACCAGTAGGAATCCAGGCTTTGTGACCAGGAATTGAACCTTCAGAGTAGCCCCCGTCTCTCTCTGCTTTTCCTGAATAGCTAGTTAGTTCAGCTTTACCCAAGGATGAACTGATCCTTTCTCTAAATTAGTATTACTTTTAATCAGAACTTCTAGGATTGATAATTAAATAGGATCCTGTTTTTTTCTTACTTGACTTCCTCAAAGCCTCCTTACTCTTCAATCCAACTTGGCAAAGTTTCATAAAACACTTATTACGTGGAAGGCGCTTTGCTAGGGGATGAAGATACAAAGAACCAAAATAAAATTACCTCTGCCTTTGATGGTACTTAATTCTGCCAAGGGACATAATGTGTACCCTGGCAGATAAATAGAGAATATAGACAGAATGATCTTAAGAAGAGGGCGCTACCCATAGGGGAACAGGAAATCCTTTGTATAGAGTGTAGTACTTGGTTTTAAGGGAAGCTGGGGCTTCTCCAAGGCAGAGGTGAAGAGAGAGGGAATTCCAGGCAATTCCTGTTCAGAGACTCTGAGAGGAAACATCAAGCAGGCCTATTTGTGTGGAGTGATGAGTGTGTTAATAGGAATATCCTGAAATAAGACTAGAAAGGGTGGGTGGGGAGTCAGAGAGTCAGAGGAGACATTTGAAAGCCAGGCTGATGATTTTTTTTTCCAATGCATCATCCTGGAAGCCATAGGGAGCTATTGAAAGTTTCTGAATGGTAGTGATGACCAGATCTGTATTCTAGGAATATCAATTTGGCAGTTTCATTCTCTAGTTAATTGATCTTACTGGGCACCAATAATCCTTTGGCAGCATAGCCTGTTGGAAAGAGCATAGGAGACCCCACTTTCAATCCTGGTCTTCCCAACTTAGTTGTGAACTTTTCAACAAATCGCTCCACCTTTGTGTAGGTAATTTTTCTAATTTGTCAGGTCAGATAATACCATCTTCATTATCTCACATAGTTCTTGTGAAAATAATCTGAAATGATTGCTCTGGAAACTCAAAGTGCTTTATGCATTCTTACTTTTAATTATTCCCCTTTTCAGTGTTTTAAATAGATGAGACTGAAGGGAAAATCACTTGCTAGTTTTATTTTCATTGATGATAAAAAATAAATGAGGCATTCCTCTTGAGAAAAGGGTCATTAATAATAACCAAGATTTATATAGCATGTTATGTTATATTCAGAAAAACTATGGGAAGTAGGCACTATTATTCCCATTTTACAGATAAAAGAACTGAGGCTGGGGAGTTCAGAGACTTGCCCAGGGTTGCCCAGCTACTGTCTGAAGATAGGATATTGAGTTTTTCCCCACTACCGGTCTAGTACTATCCATTATGCCACCTCCCTGCCTCTAAGGCTAGCAAGGAGGCTGAGACCTGAGTGCTAATTCTGTATCTGCTACTAACTTACTCTCTTATTTAACTCTTCCTGGGAATGATGGACCTAGATAGATTTCTAAGTTTCCTTGCTTCTCCAACGTTCTAAGATGCTGTTCTCTTCCACCCCTTATTGGCAGCCCCTTGGGCCAAGGTTTGGCCAACATGCTCTATTTTGCCTCCTGATGACTCCCTGGGTACTCATTCCTGTAAAGAAGGTTCAGCTGCAGAAGGTCCTGGGTGGCACCCCCACCCCCACCCCTGGGGTTGTGTTATTCACAGCAGAGGCTGCTGTTTTCTCTCCCTCTCCCACAAGCCATGTTGCTAAGAATTTTGTTTGACTCTTTTATTACAAAGATCCCCACCCTGTATCCTTAGAGATGGAGACTTAATGCCGAATTGGCTCTGCTGGCAGACACCCACATGCTGCCTTCAGACTTCTTAGCAGTAATTACAGTATTTATAGACCCCTTTGAATTTACAAAGCACTTTTTTCTGAAAATCATGCATTGTCTTTATTGTCCCATACTGCAGATGAGGAAATGTCTTAGGGAGATGATATAACTTCCAAGGTCACACAAATAGTAATTACTAACTCCACCACCACCACCACCACCACCACCACCACCACTACTACTACTATACTACTACTACTACTGGCATTTATATAGCAATTTAAGATTTGCAACACACTTTACAAAAATCTCATTTTATCTTCACAGAAATTCTGGGAAATAAGTGCTATTATTACCCTCATTTTACAGATGGGAATTTTTACAGATATGTGACCTACCCAAGGTCACACAGCTAAATAGATATCTGAAACTGGATTTGAACCCAGGGCTTCCTGTCTCTGAGTCCAGCACTCCATGCACTGCGGCGCCACCTAGAGTGTCAGTGTTGCTGTTATGGCACTGAGAGAGTCTTACAGCCATTCAACAAGTATTTATTGACAATACATTTTCTCTCCTTTCCCTTTACTTTGATATGTGAACTTATTTTCACTGTTCCTTTTTTTTTTTTTTTAAAGCAATTGGGGTTAAGTAACTTTCTGAAGGTTACAGGGCTAGTCATTATTTATGCGTGGGTGCTCATTTTCTGAGGCCGGTTCTGATCTCGGGTCATCCCAACTCCGAGGCCGGCACTCTTACTCACTGCACCACCTAGCCGCACCTTTAGGGCAATTGGGGTTAAGTAACTTGCCCAAGGTTGTTTGTGTGGATTAAGTGTCTGAGGCTGGCTCTGAACTCAGGTCCTTCTGACTCCAGGGCCCACGCTCTATTCACTGTGCCACCTAGCCGCCCCCACTGTTCCTTTCTAATGTCCTTTGGGCAGCTCACTTCTTTCCTGAAGGGCAAAGGAACTGAGTCTGCTTTTTGCTCTGACTCCTGTTCACTTTTTCAGGAGGGCCTGTCATGAAAGGAGGTGGCTCTCATAGAGAAAGTTGATTTCTTAATCATCAAAGTCATGATCAGACAGGCAGTTGTCTCTTTACAAAATTATGGCAAAGGTAATCCCATCTTGTTTTGTTCTGTTTTTGTATCTATCCTTTTAAAGTATTTTACTTTGAAAAAATGGAATGTTTTTCAGTTGCTATCAAGGCAAAATTTTCAAAATTACGTTTCTAGGGGTGATTTTAGAACTCCACAGACATTCCACCTTCTTCATTTTTTTTACAGCAAACATTTGATATCCAAGCTTCTTTTCCCACAGCCTGCTTTTCCTATCTTATTTGCCTATTAATTCTCTTTCCTTCAGTACCATGGACAACTTAATATAAGATATTTTAATCAAGCACCTTTAAATAAATAGAAAAGGTTTTTTAATAAAAAAAAGAATCTCTAAAAATCCTTTTGTCTGTGGAGCCCAGAAACAGGCCTAGTGTCTACACTCTCTCCCCTACTTCTTTTTTTTAAAGCGTTAGTGATACTTTTGGGTTTTATATTAATTTCCTGATCTCTTCCTCTGCTTTATTGAACCCTCTATTGCAACAAAGAAAAATAAACAAAAATCAATATACACAGCAATTGTAACAACATATGCAGTATTTGGTTTTTAACACCATTCTGATAGTCATTCAACAAGAATATATTATATGCCTACCATGTGCTAGGTGCTGAAAAGAAGGGAAGAATGTGTCATTGTCCAGCAGTCTCTTAATTGACATACTTAGTGGGTTTTTCTCAGTCCTCATCCTCCTTGACCTGTCTACAGCATTTGACAGTTGATCACCCTCTCCTAGATGCACTCCTCTCTGTATTTCCAGGATACTGTCATTTCCAGTTCTCCTTCTATCCTCCTACCTGTTTTTCCCTCTTTTTCTTTTTTTGGATCAACCTTATGACTCCTAACCATTGGTGCTCCCCAGACCTCTGTCCCAGACCCTTTTCTCTCTACATATTCCTTCAGTCAGCTCATTCAGTTCCACAAGTTTAATTATCCTCTCTGTGAAAATGACTCTCAGACCTATATATCCAGCCCCAGTTTCTTCCCTGATTTTCCAGCTCCATATCACACACTTCCTATTGGACATTTCAGACCAGGTAGCCCCAAACACCTGAAACTCAGCCTGTATAAAACAGCATTCATTGACTTTCCTCCCAAAGCCTCCTCTCTTTTAAATATCCCTATTTTTGTCAAAGTCACCACCATTCTTACAATCTCTTAGATTTATAACCTCAGTCCTTCATTCTCCTGCATTCCACATATTGGGACAGTTGCCAGATCTTGCCATTTCTAATGCTATGTAATTGCTCACAGCTGAGCCCATCTCTCTAGTCATGTTGCTCCCATCTTTGTCGAGGTTCTCATCCCCTCTCACCTAGACTATTAAAATGGATAGCATAGGGGTGGCTAGGTGATGCAGTAAATAGAGCAGGAGGACCCGAGTTCAAATCTAGCCTCAGGAACTTGACACACTTACTAGCCATGTGACTTTGGTCAAGTCACTTAACCCCAATTGCCCTCCAAAAAGCAAAAAAAAAAAATGTATAGTACTTAGTCTCCCCGATTCAGGTCTCTCCCACCCAGCCTATCTACCCTTATGGTTGCCTAAGTGACTATTTTAAAGGGTCGGTATGACCATGTACACTCCCCTACTCAATAAACTCTCTTGCTTCTAGGATCAAATATAAACTCTTCTGTTGGCTTTTTGGAGCCTTTCATAATCTGGCCCTAACCTGTCTTTAACATCATTATACATTACTCTGGTTCTCATATTCTACAGCCCAGTCAAATTGGTTTTCTTTTTTCCCCTTTTTTGGTAGTAAATTTTTAATATTTCATTTTTCCACAATTACATTCAAGTTGGCTTTCTATGTATTCTTCACACAGAGAAATAGATCCTCTGTCTTTATGCCTTTGCATTGACCTTTTCCCATACCGAATGCTCTCCCTTCTCACCTCCATCTCATAGACTTCCTCTCTTCCTTCTAGATAAAGCCCAAGTATCACCTTCTGCACAAAAGCTTTCACAATGCCCTTAATCACTGGTGCCTCCCTCCATTTAATTGCCTTGTATTTATTGTGCATTTATTCTATATGAACATGTATGTATACACACATGTGTATGTACATATGTGTATATATGTGTGCATGTTATCTCCTCTTAAGGAATACAAGCTCCTTTAGAGTAGGGGTTCCCAGTCCCAAAGGACTCATGATGAAATAATTCTGTTCACCTCCAGAAAGAGAGCTAATGGACTCAGAGTACAGATTAAAGAACATATTCTCCTATTTCTTGCTTTTTTTCCCCTTGGAACATGGCCCATGTGGAAATTTGTTTCGCATGTCTATACATATTGGTGATAGATTTTATTTTTCTTTCCTTTTCAATGGGTGGGGAAAGGAAGGGAGAAAGAATTTGGAATGGAAATTTAAATGAAATTGAAATTTTAAAAATAGAGAAGGGAATATTTCTTTTTTTTTTTTGTAATTGTATCCCCAACACTTTGCATAGTGCCTGAGGTTAAGATTTGACATTACAACTTTAATCAGTTTGATTTCATTTGAGAATTGCTTTCCTTGACTGTGGTGATTTTGGGTATTATACTCATCCTGTTTGACTTTAAATATGTTCATATAAATCTTCCCCTGTTTCTCTGAATGTCCCAGAGCCATCATTTCTTAGCATAGAAGTCCCATTGAGGACTTCCTTCTATTGTATCTGCATTACATATTTCTTCTAGGGGTTAAACCCCACCTCATCTTTCTTGGATTCTGGATTTTTATTTTGACTGAACAATTAGAACACAAAACAAAATCAACTTATTTTCCACATTCTATTCATATTTCAAAATTTGTTCACCCATCTCCCACTCAATAGACTTACACTTTGTGGCCAGTTTTTTACTACCATGAAAAGTGCTGCTGCAAATATTTTTGTTGTGTTGTGAGGCCTTTCTTTCTGCCTTTGACCTCCTTCAGGGCATGATCCTGGTAGTGCCAGGATTTGTACTTTGAAGCTTGGATTCAGTCAAAGGTCACATTTGATGACCTAGAGGGCCATGTGTACCCCTGATACCCTCCTCTTGCCTCTGCTCTTCCCCTTCCCCACCTCCATCTATAAGAAGGAAGGAAGGACTAACCCTGTCTCACTTTCTTGTCAGGGAATTCTCCTAGAGCACCGAGAGAAAGAGTTTGGAGATAAAGTCAACCCTGCCTCTGTTCTGGAAGCTGCCAAAAGGATAATGCCCCACACTTCAACCTCGAAGGAAAATGATCAGATGTAATGACTGACCTCGGGGAAAGCCAGGAAGATGAGACTGTGATTATGAGACATCGGCTTCACAAGTCCCAGGGAGGACTCCCTTATTTATCCACATCTGCATTAAGTATTTCTCCTAGGGATTAAACCCCATCTGGCCTCATTCTTGGGTTCTGGATGAAAATTAGGATTCAAAACAAGATCAGTTTTTTTTCTTTTTTTCTCTCTCCCTCTTTTTTCCTGCCCTAAGCAGGTTAGTTACTGTTTTTTTTTTGTTTTTGTTTTTGTTTTCACCAAGGAGTGAGAGCAATGTGAGGTTTGGCCTTCTGGGCTATTCATCACAGCTCACCTCACTCACATTTGTGGCACCTTGGAGATTTGCAAAGTCCTTCTCTCTCAATCCCCTGATGAAGCAAGCAGTATTAGGATTTGACATAGGAGAAGAAAGATGTGGAGGTTAAGTGACTTGCCCTGGATCTAATAGCCCTAAAAAAGAGTCAGGATAGAATGAAAAGAACATTGATTTCAACCTCCGGAGTCCTTGGTTTGAATCCTGGCCCTGACTTCCCTTAGCTCTTTGGCAAGCCGCTTAACCTCTATGAGACTTAGTTTCCTCATTTGTTTATGATGTTTAGTGAGGATAATAATAGACATGGCATAATGACCAGAGTGCTGCATTAACAAAGGTCTTGTTCAGATCTTGCCTCTGATACTATCTGTGTGATAACCACCCCTCTGAGCCTCAGTTTCCACATCTATTAGAAGATAATGATGTCTCTAGTGACAGGCAGCTTGGCATCATGGATAAAGAGATGGCCTTAGAGTCAGCAATGAATGAGTGGATAGATGAATGAATAAATGAATGAGCATTTATTTGGAGCTTACTATGTGCCAAGCACTGTTCTATGTAGGGCAAATACAAAAAGAAAAAGTGAGATAGTCCTTGCTCTTCAGGAAATAAATGCACTTAAGAAAGCATGACCTGGGGCGGCTAGGTGGTGCAGTGAATGGAGCGCCGGCCCTGGAGTCAGAAGGACCTGAGTTCGGAGCCGGCCTCCGACACTTAATCCGCACAAACAAAAACCTAGCCGTGTAACCTTGGGCAAGTTACTTAACCCCAATTGCCCTAAAAGGGGCGGCTAGGTGGCGCAGTGAATAAGAGCGCCAGCCTCGGAGTTGGGATGACCCGAGATCAGATCCGGCCTCAGAAAATGAGCACCCACACATAAATAATGACTAGCCGTGTAACCTTGAGCAAGTTACTTTAACCCCAGTTGCTTTAAAAAAAAAAAAGAAAGAAAGAAAGCATGACCGGAGGGCCTAAGAATGAAGCTGAGGGTTGGATGGTTAGACCAAGGAGTCCCCTGGTTATAACAGTGGGTCAGATGATAGGGTTGGGGGTCTGCAGGGAGTAGCAGCAGGAAAACCTGGGTTCTAGAACTGCTTCTAGCACCCACTGGCTATTGGACTCTGGGAAGTCACAACTTTTTAGTGCCCCCAAGCAACTCTTTAATACCATAAATCTCCATCTGGGGAGATGGCGGCTTACCAGGAGCCCTCTGCTTTGATGAAATCAGGAATCTGGTTAAGAAAACCCATACCCTCTAGTACCAACTTCATAGGAGAAAATGCATGTGAGGTGCTCTAGAGACTAAAGCCCTATATATGAATATCAGCTGTTCTCATTACCTATTCCACAGGTTTGTTGCCTTGTAAACCTTTAAGCTCTATTTAAATGTGAATTACTGTTCTTTGGAACTGGGACTTGAACCCAGGTCCTCTGATATGAAATCCAGTGCTCTTTCCACTATGCCATGTTGCCTCTCTGATATATATAATTTTTGGAATGATATTCTTGGATATAATTCACATGGAAGATTTTTCCTGGCTTTTTTTTTTTTAACTCCTTTGGCTACCCTCAGAGCTTGGTGCATTTCACCTTAAGACTGGAGAGGCTGGAGTTTTTACTTGTGTGTGTGGTGTGTTGTGAGTTTCCCAGGGATGGACTGCGTCTATCCATACAAGGATCAGCCTAGACAAGTTTCGAAGCGCCTATGAAACAACCTGCTACATTGCAGAAAAAATGCAATCTACGCTGATGAAATAATGAATCTTTGTGTATGAATGTGTTATGACTTTATAAAAAAAACAGAAATATCCCTCATTTTATGGAACAGATGTGTACCTGCAAAACAGGCTCTTTCCCACTAAGTCTTCTGACACCATTGATTTTTAATGTATCATTAGAAGTGTGTCCTACTGGAAAATGTTTTGGTACCCAGCTATAATAAAATCATGCTTAAGAAAACAGTAGGTTTTATGTATCTTTGAAAAGTAGTATTTCTCTTAAAACATTAAGAATAGAAAAAAAGTTTGTTGACTCCTCAAGACGTCACTATCAAAATTGTTAGAAGTGAAAATAATTCTGTGTTGATCAGATGCTCGAACAACCCATTGGAGGAAAAGCCCTCACCCGGGTCTAATCTTAATGTGTGATAATATAATTCCTTGAGCCTACACCTTATCCATCAAACTGTGTGGTGAATAACAGCAACATTTGACACAATGCTAGCACACACTAGGTGTTTAATAAAGGCTTCTAGACTTGACCTGTCTTAATTACCTCAATTCAATATAATTGAACAAATATTTATTGAGCACCAACTCTGCACATTCATTGTGCTGAGTGGGATAGGTTGACACATTAGTGAGTAAAACACAGCTTTTGTCCTCAAGGTGTTTATTGTTTAGGAAGAGATTAAGAGAAACATTCAGCTAACTATGAAATAAGGGTGTGTGATAAGAATTACAAAATCCCCCAGTGGTTAAGAGGAGGGAAATCTTTCGATCATAGATTTAGAGCTGGAAATCTCTGAGGCATTCAAGTGCACCCCTGTCATTTGTCTGATAAAGAAACTGGGGGTCAGAGAAGTGATTCACCCAAGGCCACAAGTGATGAGTAAAAGAGAGAGGATTTGAACATTCATAGGTCCTCTTTCCGAAGATCCACAAAGGCTTAATGGGAGGAGAAGGCATTTCTAGAATTAGTCTCAGAATGGGAAGGGACTTCGACCTAATCCATTCCTGTGCCTGATGTATGAATCATTTCTCTACCTTTCCCAATAAGCCATTGTCCAGCTTTTTAGTTAAACATCTCTAGTGATAGGAAATTCTTTGCTTCCTAAGGCATCCCATTCCATTTTTAGACCATTCTGTTGGTTAGAAGGGTCTTCTGTGTGAAGCTGAAAACTATCTCCCTGTAACTCCCACCTATTAGACCTGGTTTTTCACTCTGGAACTTCTTAGAACAAGTTTAGACTCTCTTCCGAAGAATAATCTTTCAGGCATTTGAAGAGAGTGATAGTAGCTTCCCTCAATTTTTTCTTCTCAGTTCCTCATATGACAGGATTGTAAGTCCCTTCTCTATTCTGATTGCCCTTCTTTAAACCATAATCCAATTTGTCAGGTCCCCATCTATAATGTGGTTGTAGTGGTTGTTTCCAATCACATCCAACTCTTTGTGATCCCATTTGGATGATTTTTTTTTTGCAAAAGATACTGGAGTCCTTTGCCATTTCCTTCTCCAGCTCATTTTACAGATAAGGAAACTAAGGCAAATTGGGTTAAATGATTTGCCCAGGGTCACATAACTAGTAAGTGTCTGAAACCAAATTGAATTCAGGTCTTCCAGACTCCAAGTCCAATGCCCTATCCACTGCGCCACCTAGCTACCCAACTAAAATGTGATATTCAGGACTAAATATAATGTTAGTAGTGCAAAAGAAAGTGGACCTATTCTCTCATTTTTTATCTATTTTAATCACTGTTTTCAAATACCTAAAAAAAGATTGATTGAGCTATCAGTTAACTAAGCCCTTTAAGTCTTTTGGGTCATAATATATATTTTCATTAAAGGAGAGATAATGTTTCAACAGTCATGAAAGGACAAGGCATTTACAGAAAAATTGGTTGGGGTTATATTGTAGAGAGCTTTGAATGGCAGGCTGAGGATTTGGGCAGGTAATAAAAATCTGTTAAGAAGTAGATTTCAGCAGGAAGGGATGCAGTAAGAGCAGTGCTTTAGAATGATTAACATGGAAATGGTTCGTAAAATAGATCAGAAAAGGACAAGATTAGCAGTGAGAAGAACAGTTAGATTACTAAAATAGTGTAGGCCAAGTCTCAACTGTCTTGCTTCCTTACAGTTATATCTGCAGCACTTAACACGGTGGCTTACACAGAGAAAGTACTTAATAAATGCTCTCTCTCAAGTAATAATAATTTGAACTTAGACAGTGGCAGTAGGAATAGAAAGGAGGAGTCTTCCAAGATATTTAGGAGATTATAGAACCTGACCACGGGTCAACTTTACAATGTCCTCAAAATATGGAGAGAGAAGAAATAAAATAAATAGAGAAATGTTAAAGGTCATGGCATACGAGAGAAGACTAGACCTGTATTCTGAAGACCAAGGTTCAAATAGCCATTAATATTAGATTATAACCATTGACAATTCCTTTCAATGCAATAAATATTATCTACCCCAATGTTCTCAGTGAGTTTATATTCTTCTGGGGGTGTACATTGATTCCCCACTTGAGAGAATAGCCCAAAGCCATTCTCCTAGTATTCTTTCCAAAATCCTTAGAAAGATTCTTCTCTTAACCTACAAATATTACTCCTCCCTTGAGTTTTGCTTTCCTTCCTAAAACTAACCAGGTAAGGCAAATGGGGGCAAAAAAGAGATGAGGTAACTGGGACTCAAAGAAATTAAGTGGTTTGACTATGGTCACTATTATTGTATTTGATTGACCATTGTATATGGTCACTATTATATATTTGACTATGGTCAGCTATTAAGCATAGGGAGGGGGATTAGAACCCAGATCTAGTAAGAGGTTATTCAATATGCCACATTATTCACCTTGAAGAGTGCTGAATTTGGACCTTGCTTCATATTCCAGCCTAATCACTCACTCTTGGGTGACCTTGGAAAAGTCACTCAAACTCTTCAGTCTTTTATTTCTTCATCTCTAAAATGAAGGAACTAGACCAGATAATCTATAAATCCCCTTCCAGCCCTAAATCTCATGATTCCATGACTAAGCTTTCCAGCCTGAACAAAAACAATATTAAAATAAATAAGGAAAGCTAAAGAAGCTCTTTGGAGTGATATGGAAGGAGAAAGGAGATAAGTAGTAACCATAAAAATCCAATTAATTCAGAGAAGAATTTGAAAAATGTACTTTCTTCTTTATAAAAAATTATGGGTGTGGAGCATTGGATATAGTTTCAGACTTGGTTGATGGCCTGATTAATTTCACTAAATTTCTTTCCACCTCCCTTTCTTTCCTATTTTATGGAATGGCATGATGGAGGTGAGGAGTAAAAGATATGATAGAACTTTTAACTGCAATGCTTCCCATAATGCCTGGTCTCCATGTTTTCTATGACTCCTTATTCTATGCATAAGAATATGGTTTTGTTCCTTAGAAATTTGTAACTGCAAGCACTGTTTCCTAACTCTACTAAAATGAGAATGAATCTCTGTGCTTCCTAAAGAGCATAGACATGTATACCCATTTATATATATTGCCTTAAGTAAAGTGTTGTAAGGATATGTGCTTTTGGAGGAGGGATGGTTATTTCCCCCACCCCTATGGGGTCTGAGTTAGCATTTCATATTTAATATTCAAAAGAGAGGGGAAAAGGGAAACCCAGCATCTCCAGAAGACATTTGATTCCAATAGCCCAAGGCCATTCTCCTAGTATTCTTTCTAAACTCCCTAGAAAGATTCTTCTCTTATCCTGTAAATGGTACTCTTCCCTTGAATTTTGCTTTCATTCCTAAAACCAGGAAGTTCTCTCATTCCCCAATAATCAAATTATAGATTCTGTCTGGTCTCAGAAGGCCCCATTGCATCTGGCCTCATAGACAGGGCTCTCCATGTTGCCTTTGTTAGCTGACCCTAAGGAAATTAAGGAATCTTCAGATCTCAAGCTCTCATTCCCTTCAATTATTGCATTCAAAGATCCCAATTGTAGATCAGGAAGCAGTAATACCAGATAACACCCTGTTCCCCACCAGTCACAATCCTGAAACCAATGGAAAGGAGGCAACATTTCTCACATCAGAGATGGAACTTTCCTTATACAAAAAAGGAAAACTGAAGCTGGGAAGCCATCTTAGAGGAAGCTATACACCACTCCAAATTGAATAACTCAAATATTATCTCAGTGTAAATGCAAATTTGGAGGCCTCTAGCATGCTACTCCTATCTCCAGACAACTGCAAAGAATAGGCTTTAATACACTTCTTTTGGATGCAGAAGTCTTGTTTGTAGGCTTCCTTTTTCCCTCCTTATTTGTGGAGGCAATCCTTAAATTCACATAATCCCTTATTTGGAGTTGGAGAAACTAATCAACTCTTCTCCTTATTGTAAAACTCTCCCTCAAGGCTCCTTCATTCCAATTTATGCAGTGAGTGGCCCTAATTTAGGGAAATATACTTGGAAATAAGAATAATATAAAAGCAAAAGAGATCAATAAAAATGATAAATTTCCTAAAAGAACAAAATTAGCTTTGCAAATAGAAATACTTTGTAAACTAAAAATGCTATAGAAGGGGGCGGCTAGGTGGCGCAGTGAATAGAGCGCCGGCCCTGGAATCAGAAGGACCTGAGTTCGGAGCCGGCCTCTGACACTTAATCCACACAAAAACCTAGCCGTGTAACCTTGGGCAAGTTACTTAACCCCAATTGCCCTAAAGGGGCGGCTAGGTGGCGCAGTGAGTAAGAGTGCCGGCCTCGGAGTTGGGATGACCCGAGATCAGATCCGGCCTCAGAAAATGAGCACCCACGCATAAATAATGACTAGCCGTGTAACCTTGAGCAAGTTACTTAACCCCAATTGCTTTAAAAAAAAAATGCTATAGAAAATTAAGGGATTATTGCTATTGTGAATGTCCTGGAGAGAAGCAGAGATAGGAAGACATGGCCTTAAATCTTCCCTTTGGCACATGCTGGGTGTGTGAGCATGAGAGGGCCACTTTACTGTGACTCTAATAACTCTCGAAAACTGTCAATTAGCAGCAAGGTGCCTGCCTGCCTTGGTGGAGAGAATTCCCTCTTCTGGGAGTTTCTTTTAACCAATGTAATCATAAGTCCAGTCCCTGTCCCACCACACGTATTTTTTCCCACTGTAGAGGCAGCCTTCCCTGTAGCTTTAACAATTTAGCTAAATTTTCCATGAGCGTCAAACCATTATCTCACTTCAAAATTTATGCAGAAGTTTTTTCCATTTTGTTTTTTCTTTCCTTTTTAAAAAAATCTTTGCCTCTTTTTCTACCACTTGAATTTCCCTGTTCTTCTGTCTAGACAGAAAGATAACTTTCCCAGTAGAACTATGCAGAACAAGTTTAATCTTGTTCCATATGACAGTTTTTTGAATAATTGAAGATTTTCATTACATTCAGGTGTTTCTTCCTTCATTGGGGAATCTGGACCCTATATTTGCTTGAATAGCTGACATATATATATAGCACATACTATATGCCATGCTCTGTGCTAAGTGGTTTACAATGACTATCTCATTTGATCTTTACAAGCCTGGGAGATAGGTACTGCTATCATCCCCTCTTTACAGAGGAGGAAACTGAAGCAAACAGGGTGTGACTTGCCTAGTGCTTCGTTGGGGAACCTGTGGCCTAATGTGACCTGGAGGTCACAGGTTCCCCACCCCTGGTGCAGTGTCACACAGCTTGTAAGTATCTGAGGCCACATTTGAAATCAGGTCTTCCTGATTCCAGGTCCCATGATCTATCCACTGTGCCACCTAGCTGCCCCATGAATAAAGAATAAACAAATTACCTTACTTCTAACTGGGATCAGAGAACCAGTGCCATAGACTCAGAAGGAACACACTGTCTTTACAAGTGTCTCCCTTTCCCTGTGAATTATAGTCTTCCCCTCCCTTGCTTATTTCAAAGGATCATCACTCTAGAGCTAGAAGGGAGGAAACTCAGAGGTCATTTATTCCAACCCATTCATTTTATAGATAAGGACACTAAGTCCCAGAAAAGTTACGCAGTTTGCCTATGATTGGAACTGGAGCTCAGGAGAGAGGAAGGTGATGGATGGATGGATGGATGGATGTGATGAATGAATAGATAGATAAATAGATAGATGGATAGATAGATAGATAGATAGATAGATAGATAGAAAGATAGATAGATACGAGGGCTAGATACATAAATAACCCTCATCTCTCCTGAGGTCCAATTCCAATCATAGGCAATATAGGCTGTATAAATATGATATATGTAATATATATGTATATGGACATGCATACATGTTTATGTATGTACACACACGCACACACATATATATGTATGTGTGTATGTATGTATTTAGAAGTAATTTTGTAAGAAACAAATGTCTTACCAAGAACTCCACGTGGCCATTAGTGAATTCAGAGAGACTATTATTTAGCATTCTCTTGCAAGAATGGGTGACCCACAAGCAGGCACAACATTAAGACGAATACACAGCTTTTTATTCCCTGTTCCCAATTCACATTTTCCTCCCCTGCTCCCCATGGATTGGGTACTGCAGGGTTTACAGCCTATCTGAAACATTTAAATCACCCACATACATCCCCCTCCATACATCCCCCATTCCTCACATTTTGGTGCCCTCCTTCCCCTTATTTTCTTTAAGCCTTAAATACTTTTTAGCACTTAAAAATACAGCCCAGGATATCTGTGTTTCCTTTACTATTTAATATAAGAAAAGTCTCACTATTCAAGGTCATGTCTAGAGTTTGGGGGCCTCATCCTTAAAGGAATTTCATCTAACCTTGTAGTTGTTGACATTAGAAGAGGCATTCTCTGGGTTTACTCAGAAAAGGAAGGGCAAGTCTACTCTTAAATGATTATCATTCTCAAGTGGGCTAATAGGTGGGCTCCCGTTTCCAGAGGAGTGATATGCAGAAGCAATACCTTCAATTACATTTTCTACAATTTGGATATAAATGATCATTTGAATCCTTGGGAACTGAAAAGACAGTATATTGAGAGTAAAAAGTAGAGGGCCAGGACAGAGCTCTGACTGATTTCTCATCAAGAATCTCTGGGTTTGGCGGAGCCAAGATGGCGGAGTAGAAACAGCACATCCAAGGTACTCTCCCCCCAGATTACCTCCAAACTATGTAAAAGGGGACTCTGAACAACTTCTGGAGCCCAGCACCCACAGAATGACACAGAGAAGCTAACCTACCGCTGAGGACAGCCCAGCAGCCTTGCAGGAAGGACCAGCACAGCGCTCTGGGAGCCGGCAGCGCAAGGCACAGCATGTGGAGAGCCGAGCCCAGGTCCTCCTGAGCCGTGGTTTTAGCCCCGGGGCGGCCGGGCCAGCAGCCGGCTGGAGGGACCCCAGAACACCAGCAGCTGTGGCGATTCCAGAAGTATCAACACAGACATGCCTAGGACAAAGTGAGAGGTTAGTGCCCTATGGATTTTGGGACCAGTATTTGGGGAACACGTCGGCTTCCTCCCCTGGGGGCTAGAAGCCACTGAGGAGACATGCCATTTTGTAGTTTTCAGTGGCAGCTCCAGCTCCTGGCCTGCGAACTGTAGGAAGATCCAGCAATCAGTCTTGGGGGGTAATCGCTCTTGCTTTAACCTCCCTGGATCTGGATTGTGGTCTGGGGGGGAGGTCATGGGGTGGATATCCAGCTTGCCAGAAATGGAAGTTGTCCCCCTACACGTTCGGGATGGAAGCTCCCCTGTCTGGTGGCAGTCATACTGTGGCAACAAGCCCAAAAGTCAAGTAATTAAGTGGCAACATGCCAAGGCAAAGGAAACAAACAGAAAAATGCAACATTAGACTCCTATTTTGGGGGTAAAGAGGATTAAAGCATAGAACGGGAGGAGGACTGTGAGGTCAGAAGTCCTGCTCCAAAAGCCCCAAAGGAAAATATGAGTGGGTTACAGGCCATAGAGGACCTTAAGAAGAACTTTAAAAATCAAATAAGAGAAATGGAGGAAAATTGGGAAGAGAAATGAGAGGGATGCAGGAAAAGTATGAAATGAGGGTCAACAATCTGACTGAGGAAAACAACACCTTAAAAAATAGACTAACTCAAATGACAAAGGAGGCCCAAAAGGGCAATGAGGAGAAGAATGCCTTAAAAAGCCGAATTTGCCAGATGGAAAAAGAATCTCAAAAGCTCACTGAGGGGATTCATTCCTTCAGAGTTAGACTGGAGCAAATGGAAGCTAATGACTTTATGAGAAATCAAGATGCTGTTAGGCAGATCCAAACAAATGAAAGAATAGAAGGCAATGTGAAATATCTCATGGGAAAAACCACTGACCTGGAAAATAGATCCAGGAAAGACAATTTAAAAATTATTGGACTACCTGAAAGCCATGATCAAAGAGAACCTAGAAATCACCCTTCAAGAAATTCTCAAGGAAAATTGCCCTGATGTTTTAGATCCAGAGGGCAAAACAGAGGTTGAAAGAATCCACAGATCACCTCCTGAAAAAGATCCCAAAAAGAAAACTCTCAGGAATATTATAGCCAGGTTCCAGAATGCCCAGATCAAGGAGAAAATACTCCAAGCAGCCAGGAAGAAACAATTTCAATATTGTGGAAACACAATCAGAATAGCACAGGACCTGGCAGCTTCTACACTGAGGGATTGAAGGGCATGGAATATGATATTCCAGAGGGCAAAAGAGCTGGGAATGAACCCAAGGGTCACCTACCCAGCAAAACTGAGTATTTTGTTTCAGGGGAAAATATTGTCATTCAGTGGAATAGAGGACTTTCAAGCATTCTTGAGGAAAAAACCAGAGTTGAATAGAAAATTTGACATCCAGACACAAGAAGCAAGAGATGCCTGAGAAGGTAATCAGGGAAAAGAAATCAAAAGGAACTTATCAAAGTTGACCTATTTACATTCCTTCTTGGAAAAACAATAACTGTGACTGATGAAACCTTCCTCAGTATGAAAATAATGGAAGAAGGGTGTATGGTCATATGAATACATATGTGAATGTGTGTATATATGTTTACAGTTATACATGGAGAGAGGGCGTAAGTTGAATTTGTTGGGAAGGGAGGATACTCAAGGGGTGAAATTATGAGGTGAGAGAGGAAAGTGTCAAGAGGAGATGGGGAGAGACAGGGTAGGGTAAACTATCTCATGTAGAAGAGGCAGGGGGAAGTGGCTGCGGGGGAGGGGAAGAATAGGAAGGCAAAAAGGCAAAACCACATTCTCACTGAGTTTGGTTCAGGGAGAGAATGACATACATACTAAATGGGATGTCTTGCCCTGCAGCAGAATGGGGGGAGGGCAGATGAGAGGAGGGATGATGGATGGGAGAGTGTTCTTGGGGGGAGGGGAGGTTGGAAGTACCCACTATAGAAGAGGGACAGGATCAGGTGGGGAGTGGATCAGGTGGGGGGGTGGGATGGGTGGGAGGGAATTATAAGCAGCCCTGTACAATATATCTACTATGGTAATGTTTTGCATAGCTAGACATGTACAACATATACTGAATTACTTATCTTCCCAGAGGGAATGGCTGACAAGGGAGGAAGGGAATGGATCTGAAATTAGAGGTCTTAAAATTAAATGTTTCAAATATATATAAATACTATTATTAATACTCTTTTGCTTGTAATTGGGAGATAAGATGTGTAGGCATTGGGGCATAGAGATTCACCTTGCTCTAGAGAATGGGTCAGGGGGGGTATGGGAGAGGATGTGGGAGAGAGCAGATTGGAGGAGGCGATATCTTGTGGGACTGCTATTCTGGGGTGGTGGGTGGGAGAAAAAAAGGTTGTAGCTCAAAATCTGGCAGAAATGAATGATGTAAAACAGAAGTTGATAGGGCATTTGTTTAATAAAAAAATAAATAAAGTTGGTCATTGCAAAAAAAAAAATAATGAAGTTACATTTTACCAATAAAGAGATAATCTCATGGTGAAAAGAAAAAAAGAATCTCTGGGTCTTTGTGGATTCCATTTTCCCTCTTCCTCTCATGTTAAAGAAGCCATGGAATTTTGTTGCCAAAATGCTGCTACAGACATCTCCCACTCAAGAAGGAAAGATAATGGCAGACACTCACCCTTCTGTGGTACCATTTATTTATATATGCTTCACTCAGGTTATTGGTAGGGAACTCCCAAAGCCAGCAACAATTATTAGACTTTGGCTAAGGGGTGTGGCACTTGGTAAATGAAGAGGGGCATTAGAGGCCATATATCTTAGTTATTTCATTTTACAGATGGCAAAACCAAGGGATAGGATAGGAAGGGAAAGTGCTTTGGCCCACATCATTCAGTTGGTCTGTTGCAGAGCCAGGATGAGAAAAACCATTGTTGATCGCCTCAGTGTCTGCTGTTAGGTTTCTTAATGCATAAGATTCAGATCATGCTTGCCTGGTACTTTTGCAAGGTTCTAATAAGCTGACATTATCAAGTTGCCTCTTGGCTTCATGAGGTAAAGGAAATGAGAAAGACCTCTCAGAAAAACTTCAGCGACTCAGCATTTGACAGATAAAAAGGGGGAAGGAATTGTCAGACTTTTGGGAAACTGTTGCCTGAGTGGCCCTAGTCTCTGTGTTTGAGGTATGATGGAGCAGAAATGCTTTCTCAACCAAGAATTATATATGATGGCTGAAAATCACAAGCTCCTTAGTCTGGGTGCCTTCTCCCATGTCTTCTGATCTTAGAGCTTTCCCGGAAAGCCTGGGTTCCAACTTGATGCAGAAAGAGGAAGATAGCTGCTCAGCAGGCTTCTAGACTTGCCTAAGCTAGACTGACTTGTTCTTTTCTTCCTGCTCCCCCAAGAGAGGCAGAGTCATTAGTGAAAACAACCCATGGGCTGGGAGCAAGGGGACCTAGGTTCTAGTCCCTGCTGTGCCTCTAACCACCCATGTGACCTTGGGTAAGTAATGTATGTGTCTGGGTCTCAGTTGTCTGAGCTGTCCAGTGAGGGGTTAAAACTTGATAATATCTAAGGTTCTTTACTATTCTTTTTCTGTGATAATGTGACTATAGGCTTTTAAGATTCCTTCTAATTTTCAAATTCTTTATCTATGACAGACTCTTTTGTTTTATTGTTACGTGGGAGTCCCTTCCACTGAACCATTCTGCCTCTCCTGAGGGGAAAAAATATCACACTGTCCAGAAATAGGGCCTAGCAAGTTCTTTCTTCCACAACCCAGACCTCTTCCACTGAACCCCATCAACTCCACATTTTTTTTTATCCATAGGTCTGTATTAGCTGCCACACTAGCTCACAGGACAGGCTGCTAACACAGATTCTTTAGTCGGCTTTTCTAAAGGAAAACTTCAAAGGGGTCAACAGTTTTATTTTAATTAAACACATATAAGATGTTAAGTAGTTCAGGGGAAAGGTCAGCACCCCAAACACAGAGAAAATGCAAGCAGAGGAATTAGCACAGAGATCCCATAGACAGGGCTCCAACTGTCTGAACAAAGTTATAGATACATAATTACCAGACCAGGAAGCACAATATTTGGGTTCTCAAAGCCAGGGGACTCCTTAACCACAGCTACCCAGAGTCTTGTCTGGCCAAATCACAAAGAAACATTCTTCCCATGAGTGAACCCCAAAATGAAATATCAACCTCCCAGTATATACAGTTTTCAACTAATAGGCTCAAAGCCAGAAGGTATCGCAACCCATGATGACTCCCTGCCTAATTGGCCCAGTGCCAAAAGGTGTGAAAGCCTTCCCATAAGCAAGCTTCCCCCTAAGCAAGTTCCTCCTTAGGCAAGTTCTGTCCCCAAGGTCATCAAAATCTCCCTGGTTCACCTATATGCGACTCAGGATGTGTCACAGCTGTGAACTGAGCCCAAGTTCAAAGCAGCAAGACATCCATGGTTGAAATACCTGTGTACCTTTAGACCTGGGAACATGGGAAAAGGAACACATGATCACATAGGCCTATTACTGGACAGGGAAGATTTTTTATTCCATTAACCCTACAAGGTCCTTGTTTTCTTTTTTTTGCTTTTCACAGAGCATAGTTGGCATCCCATCTTGGGCTGAGTAGCCTGCCTAAAAGAGAAAGGCAATATACATATACATATATACACACACATATGTACATACATATATGTGCATTGTGTATGTATATACACATTATGTGTGTATGTATATATGTACACATGCACATGCATATGAATAATATGTATGTGGGCAGTTAGGTGGTGCAATAGATAAAAGTGCTGGGCCTCAAGTCAGAAAGACTCATCTTCCTGAGTTCTGGTCTAGCCTCAGACACTTACTAGCTGTGTGACCCTGGGCAAGTCACTTCACCCTGTTTGCCTCAGTTTCCTCATTTATAAACTGAGCTGGAGAAGGAAATGACAAACCACTCCATTATCTTTGCCCAGAAACCTCAAATGGGACACGAAAAATGGGATGCAACTGAAAAAATGACTGAATAAAAAAATATATGCATGTGTGTATGTGTACATATACACACATACCCATGGAGAGAAAGACAGAGAGAGACAGAGAGACAGAGAGAGTGTCATCATCCCAAGTCATCTTACTTACCTCAGACTGTATCCTGAGTGAAAGCTTCATAAATCGGGGTAGTTTGGTGGAAAGGACATTCTTCCCTCTAGGCCTCTGTTTCTTCCTCTTTGTGAGAAAGATTGGACAAATAAGCTCTAAGGGTCCTTTCAATTCTAAAATCTGATGATCTAATGGAGCCCATTAAATGCTAGGAAGAAGGCTAGCCATTGACTGATAAAAGCAGCTAATCAGCTGCCCTTTCCATCACCCATGATCTCTTGGGGCTAAGAGGTAATCACATCTAATTTGATCAGAGATTGGACTGTTTCTGGATGACAGACCAAGCCTAAGAGAACCATGGTTATAATGCCCAGGGATCTGAACTCTTAACGGGTAGTTAGAAAGCCTAATGTGCAGACAGAGTGATTATAAGCATAAAGATCTGATACATAATAATAGCAGGAAGTAAAAGTAAGGAACCTGAATATTAGAACTGGAAGGGACCTTAGAGGTTATTGGAGCCAACTCATGTTATAGATGAAGTAGAAGCTTAGAGAGAGAAAAGAACTCATTTAAGATCACATGGCAGCTCAATGGCAGACCCAAGACTGGCACCCAGGTATCTTCCCTCCTAGCCCTGGGTTCTTTCCACTGAACCATTCTTCCTCTTCTGAGGGAGAAAGAACCAACAGTAACCAGAAATAGACCCTAAAAATTTCTTTCTTCTGTAACTCAGACTTTTTTTTACTAAACTTTATCAACCCCACCTTTTTTTGGGGGGGTGCAGGGAGAGCTTTAAATCCTTGGTTTCTTTCTTTCCTTTTGAAAGAGCATAGTTAGCATCCAACCTTGGGCTGAGTAGCCTGCCCACCCAGAGGGGAAAGTTGATTCATGTGATTTTTTAGATTTAGAAATGTCAGAGCAATCTTAGGCCTTAAAAAATTGCATCAGTAATTGTTTACAAGACCTATGATTCATTTTCAGGCCCCTTCTAAAAATACTTGAAAAATAAACACCACACCACATACCAGGACATTACTGATCTCAGTAGCACAGAGAGAGAGAGCAGGGTGTACATAGAAAGCACAAAGGGGTCAAGGCCCAGCTTTGTGACCTCAGGCAAGGCACCAAAAACTCTCTGAGCTTCTCTCAATTTATTTTATATGCAATGGAAAAAAATAATCTCTATTCTGCTGACCTCCCAGGGCTGTTGTTAGGATCAAACGAGATTAGATGGATAGATAGATAGATGGATAGATAGATAGAAAGATAGATACATATACCTCTGTGTGTATATATATGTATATTATATGTGTATATACATATACATATATATAAAGAAAGAGAGAAAAACTATATATTATTCTCCCATTCTATAGAAGGGAATAGTGGTATAGCAGTGAGGTAAAGTAGCCTGAGGGTATATCGTGAGTTAGTGCCTTAATAAACTAGACTGATTTTAGAAACTCCTTCGTTGTTGTCGAGTCCTTTCAGTCGTATCCAGCTTTGTGGGGTTTTCTTGGCAAAAAACACTGGAATGATTTACCATTTCCTTCTCCAGCTTATTTTACAGATGAGGAAACAGAGGCAAACATGACTTGCTCAGGATCATACAGCTGATAAGTGTCTGAGGCCAGATTTGAATTCAGGAAGATGAGTCTTCCTGACTTGAGGTCCAGTGTTCTATCTATTGTTCCACCTAACTGCCCTTAGGGACTCCTAAAGACCTAATTAATGGGTGGAGGGAGAGGGGGAGAGAAGAGATATGTGTCAGTTTCCACCCAGGCTATTCTAGGAGCATGAAATATTCCCAGCATTTTTGCAAAAACCTATGGATCTTAGCTCTAGTGCTGGAAGGGAATTTAAAACCCTTCCAGCCCAACTCTCTCATTTTACAAAGGGGGGAACTGGTTAGAAATTTATTAGAATAAATTTGGAGGTTAGAAATTAACCTTCCAGAAAGGTTAAATGGCTTACCCCCAATCCCATGAGTAGTAGTCATTACAGATATCTTCTTAATTCCAGAACAAATCTGCGCTATCAATCTTGAATTCGGAGACTTTTTGGTCAACTAAAACATTTCATCTCAAGTGACTGGGAGTTGCCAGGTGTTAGAAAGTGTCCAGAGGGCTCCCTGCACCTAGAGTTCACCTGATAATTAACATAAATGATTTTAAACGCACTTTTAAAATATTTTCTTATAGGGGCGGCTAGGTGGCGCAGTGAGTAGAGTGCCGGCCCTGGAGTCAGAAGAACCTGAGTTCGGGTCCGGCCTCAAACACTTAACACACAAACAAAAAAACCTAGCCGTGTGACCTTGGGCAAGTTACTTAACCCCAATTGCCCTCCAAAAAGAAAAAAAAATTTCTTATAGAAATTATCCCCATGCCACTGATGAACAGACTGAGTCTTAAAAGTAGCTTCCCCATACTCACACTGTTACTGGATCAGAAGCAAGATTTGAATTTGCACCTTCTTGACTCATAGTCTAACAAGGCTGCTATAATACCTTGAACTGTTGCTATGATTTGGTGCTTTTTAATATAATCAAAGACTCATTGATTAAAAATGTTTCTGAATGCTTCCCATTTCTCTTCAGACTGTGGGAGGATTGAGAAAAGGTCATTTGATTTGGCAATTGAGGGATCACTAGTAACTTTAGTTTTGTTTGAAGGATGGGGTCAGAAGACAGACTGTAGAGAGAAGAAAGTGAAACATAATGAAACATCCAAGGACAAAAAAAGTCTTCACAAAGTCACTCCCATTCAACTTTTTCTACAACATGAAGAGAGCCCTGAATTTGGATACTGGAGCTGTGAAATGTACAATAAGAGATTTTGAGCTGGAAGGACTTTAGAGGCATTCAAGTCAATGCCTATCACTTTACAGTTGAGGAACTGAGGCTAGAAAAAGGTTAAGTGACTTGCCTAGAGTCACACAGCTGGTAAGTGTCTGAGGAAGGATTCAAATTCTATCTTCCCAATATTAAATCCAATACTCTAGTCATTACAACCAACTGTGTTTTAGCCCTGCTTCTCCTAAGCTAACTTTTGGTCAGTGGTTTCCTTTCTTTGGGTTTTCAGTTGCCTATTTGTAAAATCAAGGTTAGAATGTCTATGAAGTCCCTTCCTGTTCTAACATTCTGTGGCCCCACAAGTCTGTTCAGGAAGGAAGAGTCTTTCAGGAACTTCTGATGCATTGCTCTCCACCAGATAGCTTAATCAGTAGAGGGAGATGGTGACAGAGGAGGAAGTCTGGGGGGGGGGGGTTAAGGTTGGGGGTTGGGAAGGAGCTATGGTCTGTGTGTGTGAGAAAGGAGAACAAAGCACAGATGGAGTGAATTTCTCAAACTCCAGAAGGGGTTGAAGATGTCTTAGCATTTCTAATCCCAGCCCGGGACTGAACAGAATAGAACCTATTAATCTCATAAATAGAAAAAGTACATTGCTAGAAGGGCAATCTATATTCAGGTTTAATGGTATGTTGGCTGATGTTTCCCTTGATTCAAAAAAACATTTAATTTATCAGCATGAAGGCAGGCCACATAAAGTGGGAAACGGGGAAAATATGTATTATGTATTATGCTAAAAGGCCATGGAGGATATACTGTAAAGAGAACTGACCTTAGAACTCAGAAGCTCAGGAATCTAGTTCTGGCTCTGCTGGAAGTCAAATAGTAACCTTGGGTGAGTCATCAGAGCCTCAATTCTCTCATCTTTAAATGGGCTAGATGAACAATCATTCTTATTATTTTTGGAGAGGGCAAGACAATTGGGGTTAAGTGACTTGCCCAAAGTCAAACAGTTAGTAACTATGTCAATTGTCTGAGGCTGGATTTGAACTCAGGTCCTGCTGGCTCCAGGGCCAGTGCTCCATTCACTGAGCCACGTAGCTGCTCCTAGAACAGCCATTCTTAACCTGGAGTTTGTGAACTTGTCTTCTTAAAAAAAGCAATCTATTTCAATAACTGGATTTCATAACAAGGTTTCCTTTATGATCCTAAGTATTTTATTTTATGCATTTAAAAACATTATTCTGAGGAAGGGTCCAGAGTCTTCAGTAGATAGCCAAAGGGGTCCATGACACACACACACACACACACACAATAATAGCCCAAAATCAGAGCTAGCATTTATATAGTGGTTTAAATTCGGCAAAGTGCTTTACTTAGCTTATCATATTAGATTTTTACAGTAACCCCTGCTATTATTATCTGCATTTTACACATGGGGAAGCTGAGGTGACTTGTCAAGAGTCACTCAGGAGTTGTCTTAGGCAGGATTTGAACTCAGGTCTTCCTGGCTCTAAGTCTCAAACCCCAGCTGCCTAAAAAAGGTTAAGAACCCACCATTCAGACAACTTCTATGGTTCTCTCCACTTCTAAATCCTATTTTAAGTCGAGCTTAATGGTTTGTTATTCTTAGTCATGGAGGGCACTTTACTGGGCACTATATGGGGTACAAAGAAGTATAAATTAGGATTCTTGTTCATGAAGAACTTAATTAAAATCTAGTAAGAAGCTAAGACATGAAAAGATATAGCATATGAGGCATCCTTCATTCCCCTTCTGACTCTGCTTCTGATTCTCTGGAATTCATCAATATCCTCCTCTGTCTCCCCTTTTTTCAGCTCCTTTTGGGTGTTGGTTTCCCTCACTAGAATATAAACTCTCAGAGGGCAGGGGCTGTCTTTCTTTTTTGTTTGTATCTGTATTCCCAGTGCTTAGCACAGTGTAAGGCACATAGTAAACACTTCATAAATACTTGTTGCCTTCCTTTCAAGCCTGAGATATATGCCAAAGGAGAGGAACGGATAGTCAGTGTTAGTAGAGTTCAAAGGAGGGTAAGAAAAGCTTCATGAAGGAAGTGATGTTGGATCTGGGTTATGAAGGCTGGATAGAGTTTGAGCTAATGCAGAGAAATAGGAAGAGAATTCTAGATAGGTTTATAAGCAAAAACTTGTTTGGAAAACAGTGAGAAAACCAGACTGTCTAGATCAAAGAGCATGCATAGGAAAGTAAAACTGGGAAGGTATTGTGGGATCAGACAATTATTGAATAAAGGTCAGTACAGTGTACAGAGGTTTTTTTTTATTCAGTCAACAACCAATATTAATCGATACACCCTTGGTCCAAGATTAGCAAGTAATCTTCATCTTTCCTAGATGGTTTAAAAGGGAGGGAAAGAGGGGAATTTATTTTTCCCCTTCTTTTAGATTTATTTTCTATTTTTGAAGACAAAGAAATAGATGACAGTGGAATAACATGGGTAGAGAGAATCATGAGTTCTAATTAAAATTTTCTCTGATTGACTTAAGCATGAAGTGTTCTATTATTTAATTTAAATATGAGCATGAAAGGCCCATATTTAAATAGTATTTTATAGTTTACAAACACTTTCCTTACCACACACCTTTTTTATCCCCATTTTATATGTGAAGCAGTTGAGGCTCAAGTTAAACAACTTGCCTAAGGTCAAACACTTAGATCAGTAGTGGAAATGGACCTTGAATCCAGGCCTTCCCACGACTTTCTGCTGTAACTCACTGCCCCTCTTAGAGATCTGTCCATTAGAAACAGAAGGAAATTCATAGGTCATAGAGGTTAACCATAGTAGCAGCAGTAGCAGCAGCATAATGCAATAGATGAAGCATCAGGCTTAGAGTCAGGAAAGGAAAACTCATCTTCCTAAATTCAAATTTGGTCTCATACATTTCCTAGTTGTGTGATCCTGGACAAGTCACTTAATCCTGTTTGCCTCAGTTTCCTCTTCTGTACAATGAGCCAGAGAAGGAAATGGCAAACCACTCCACTGTGTTTGCCAAGAAAACCCCACTGGGGTCATGAAGAGTCAGAAACTACTTAACCACTTAATGCATTTATATTGCATTTGGAAAGCACTTTACAAATATTTTTCTCATTTTACCCTCAGAACAACCCTTGGCAGATAGGTGCTGTGATTATCCCTATTCGTTGTAGTTGTTTGTCCTTCATTCTCAAAGAGTACCATGACATCAGGAAGGTGACTTCCAAGTTTTCGGATTTAAGTGAAGGAAGGCTGTGCAGTCACCAGCCTCACTTTCTCTGGAGCCATCTAGGTCCAGTGGCAAGATACCGATCAGTATGACTAGAGATGGCCCCCTATTCCCATTTTATAAACAAGGAAATTCACACAAACAGAGGTCAAGTGACTTGCCCAGGATCACATAGCCAGTAAGTGTCTGAATTCAGGATTTGCTGACCCTAGGCCAAGTGCTTTATCTACTTCTCCACCTAACTACCCTGGTTCCTAGTATCCTGAAACACTGACTTTAACTTCTTAGTTCCTTGGAATTAATTAATACAATCCTAGTGAATGGGAAGAGCACATCCAAAAACCTTTCTGAATTCAACCAAAGCAAGGAAATTAGCTCTCTAAAAAACAGAGTGCTTGGAAACAGTTCTTGTTTGTGGCTTTACAGTTAGGAGAGACTTAACAGGAGAAACGGTAGGAAGGAATATTGCAAATATAATTGGCATGGAGAATGATGTGAGTCAGACCAATGCATCTTACATGCAGAATTCAGATTTTTCAAACCTTGAAGCACAGAAGTAAGAATTGCTGGAAAGAAATAGGGAAGAGGCTTCTGAGAAAGCTTCTCCTCAATAAAAATAAATGATTCATTGGGAACCACACAGTTTAGTCCTTAATCATAAACAGCCTCTTGTCATTCTTTAGATGTCTCATGTGTCTATGTGTTGGCTCCCCCAATGTGACTATGAGCTCATCAGCTGTAGAGACTGGTTCGTATATATGTCTTGGTCTTATAGTGCTTAGTATTGTGGGGAAGAGTTTCTCTGTGGAAATTTACCCTAACATAATTTCAACAACTCTATTTTTCAACATTGTCACTAATATAACAAAACTCAATTGCGACACCATGATACCCAATTTGCATCTTTTACAAATTCCCCAAAATGCTTATCAGATGATTAATGATCCTGGCTTGTAGTAGTAGGCACTTAATGATATTTATTGATTGACTGATTGATAATGATTTAGGCTCACTCATGGGCTTCAGTGGCATCCACCACCTATGTCCTCTAAACATCATCTTATTATGTATTATGTACATATCAGCATGACTTCTGTGGAGCTCACTGCCTCCAAGACATTGTTTCAACTCACATGATGTTTTTATTTTGAAAACCATTAGCAAGTTTAAATGGGGTGTGCCTCTATTTAATAAATACATTCTGATTGATTGAAAAGCTTTTGCCTGACAAGAGGCTGTTTGTGGATGAGCTCATAAGTCTTCTTGGCTGCCAGCTGCTGCAGAACTGTCTCGGGTTTTAAACTCATGCATAATCAAACACTGCATAAAGCAGATGCCTTTTTAACTTGCAAAAGCTAGTGCCCAAGCTCTGCATTGACAGGTGCCATGAAAATGCCAAAAAGAGAAATAACACAAGTAGGGGAAAAAAAGAGTTTGGAAATCTCAACTGGTATGGAGAGGAGGGGAAATCGTGCAGCAGTAGACAAAGTTCATTGCCTCATTTGACAGTGTTACTCCACTTCTTAAAAGAATGCTGGGTGTATAGTTCATCTAGATTTTAGCAAGGCTTTTAATATAATATCTCAAATGACTGCTGTGGAGAAGATGGAGAGATGTGAACTAGACCAGAAATCTCTAAACGTGTTTTAACATTGCACATATATAAATAAAACATTTTTAGCACAATTCCAATGTTTATGAATTAGTTATGTGTAATACCATATTGGGATGACTAGGTGGTACAAGGGATAGGGCAATGGCCTTGGAATTAAGAAGACTCATCTTCATGAGCTGAAGGAAAGAGGAAAATCTGGCCTAGCTGTGTGACCCTGGGCAAGTCACTTACTTCTTTTTGCCTCAGTTTCCTCATCTGTATAATGAGCTGGAGAAGGAAATGACAAACCAGTCCAGTATCTCTGCCAAGGAAACCCCAAATGGAGTCACAATGAGTCAGAAAGGACTGAACAAGAACAATACCCTACCAGTTAGAGAATTTAGGTTTTGAGCTGGAAAGGACCATCTAATACAGCCTTCTCATTTTATACATGAGGAAACTGAGGCACAGGGAAGTTAAATAGCTTGCTCAAGGTCATAAAGTAGTTGTTAACAGTTCAGTAAGAACTTGACAAAGGTCTCCAGTAAAGTACAGTAAAGTACCCCCAGACACCTGTGCTTGGGTTTGCATTGTTTTACGTGTTTGTCAATGACCTGGATAAAGGCATAAATGATATACATATTCACCATATTTGCAGGTGGCAGAAGGCTAAGAAGGGGAGATAGTAGATGATAACACCAGGAACCAAAAGACTTAGTCAGGCTGTAACATTGGGCTAAATAAAATAAGTGGAAATCGAAGGGGGATAAGTGGGAAGATTTAGACTTTGATACCAAAAAGTCAACTCCATAAATACATGATAGGAGGCATTGTGAGAGAATAGTTGTTCTGAAAAGAAGTAGGGGTTATAGGAAACAGCAAGCTTAATATGAGTCAGCAGCAGCCAGAACTCCAAACAAAAGTGGGCTACATCAGGAGAGGAATCACTTCAAGAAACAATGATGTGAGGGGCCCACTGCACTTTGCCCTTAACAGACCTCCTCTAGAGGACTGTGTTGAATTCTGTGTACCACGATTTGAGAAGG
Source organism: Gymnobelideus leadbeateri (assembly GCA_011680675.1). Taxonomy (NCBI): domain Eukaryota; kingdom Metazoa; phylum Chordata; class Mammalia; order Diprotodontia; family Petauridae; genus Gymnobelideus; species Gymnobelideus leadbeateri. The sequence continues at coordinate 768,528 of WOXC01003516.1, forward strand.
ATGTGGAGAAGTGGGAAAGTGCCAAGAAGAGGAAAATGGAATGATAAAGGGATTTGAGTCAATGTCACATGAGGACCAGTTAAAGGAACTGGGCAAGGTTAGCTTGGAGAAGAGAAGTTTGGGGTGTGGGGTAGGGAATGGTAGCGTTCTTCAATTATTTGAAGGGTTGTCATGGGGAGGTGGGGTCTGGCTTGTTCTGTTTGACTCCAGAGAGCAGAAGCAGGAGCAATGGGTGGGAATTTCAAAGTGACCATTTAGACGATGTCAGGAAAACTTCCTAACCATTAGAATTACCCAAAAGCGGAAAGGGCTGCCTGGAGAGCTGGTGGATTCCATCTTCTTCAAGCAGAGAGTGGGTGTCAATGTTTTGGGCGTATTATAGTAGAAATTCCTTTCCTGTGTGGGTTGGACAAGATAACCACTGAAGTTCCTTCTAAGTCTCAAATTCTGTGATGCTGTAAAAGGTTATAAAGTACTTTACACGCAATCTCATCTGAGTCTCACAACAATGCTCTGAAGTAAAATACTGTAAGTATAAATAGTTTACAAATGGGCCATGTAGGACTCACAGAGGTCAAAAGGTTAAGGGACTTGTCCATACCTTAGCCCACGACTCCCCAAAATCTGAACTCAGGTCTTCCAGATTCCCAGCCTTTCATTCTATTAACTACACTATAATTCTTCAAAGTTTTTTTCTCCCTTTTCTTTTGGGGAACAAAAAAGGTTTAATTAATGCTATTTTGGAAAACAGCTGTCCAAAAAAAAAGAGGAGAAAAGAAAACAGCTGTCAGTTTCCAATCACACTCTCCCCATTCTCTTACCTCCCAATGGAACTTTCCTTTTATGGCGAGAGGGTACAATTATGCAAAGCATATCAAAAGGTTGACCACTCCATATTTATGGTTCAAATGAGATAATATTTATAGTGTTTAACATAGTGCCTAATATGTAGTAATCACTTAATAAAAGCTTGTTCTCTTTCCTCTCTTCCCTAAGATCTACCACCATTCTACCAAGAGTCAGGATTCATTGTTGGTCTTCTAAAGTGAAAATTAGCCACTGATTTGACCATAATTCTGTCTTCCTTTCCTTTAGAGAAGTGACCTTGCCTGGTTCATCTTTGTATTGTTCACTAGCCCCAGGTGCAGTGCCCTGTATAAAGCAAGCATTCTGGACGTGTTCTGTCAATGAAAGGAACTCTTCCTTCCCAAGTCTAGCACTAGCCAGGGACATCTTTGTTTCCTGTGGTTTTACATTCTGGGAAAAGGGATTTGTCCACGCCCTACATGGTAAGGGAGCAGCTTAAAATAAAGAACAGACTTTTCCACAGGACATAGCAGGTGTCTTTAGGGCACATACCAGGAGGAAGAAGTGTGGGGGCAATAGGGAAAATATATGGAAGAGATAGATTTCTCAGAGGGATGAAAGGTTTGTGAGAAGTCATTCATAAGGAATGTCAATGGCACCAAGAATTTAATATTCTTACTATTGTGCTATAAGAACTGATAAGCAGGTAGATTTCAGAAAAACATGGAAAGACTTACATGAACTGATGCTGAGTGAAGTGAGCAAAACCAGAACGTTCTACACAGCAACAGAAACACTATTCAATGATCAACTCTGATAGACTTAGCTCTTCTCAGTAATACAATGATCCAAGACAATTCCAAAAGACTCACGATGGAAAATGCTGTCCATGTCCAGAGAAAGAACTGATGGAATCTGAATACAGATTGAAGCATACTATTTTCATTTTTTGTGTGGTTTTTTCCTTTTGTTCTCTTTCTTCTTTTGCAACATGACTAATGTGGAAATATGTTTTATATTATTGTACATGTACAACCTATATCAGATTGCTTGCCATCTGGGGGAGAGGGGAGGGGAGGAAAGGAGAAAAAATTGGAACTAAAAATCTTTCAAAAAATGAATGTTGAAAATTACCTTTATGTATAATTGGAAAAAATATATAATGCTATTAAAAACTTTAAAAAAGAAAGAATTTAATAGTATTTTGAGGACTGGAAGTCTTCTTAAGTAATCTGAGAATAGATTTCAATACCCCCATAGAGAAAAGATAATAAATAATGGAGTGAAATTATGGAGACTCCAAAGTGAATTGAAAGGAAGGTAGTAGAAATAAAACCTTTTCCCCTCTTCTTTACTGCCATTGCTACCACCCTAGTACAGATCATTACCTCTCACTTGGATTATTTCTATAATCTCCATATTGGTTGTTTCACCTCCATTCTTTTTTTTTTTTTTGAAGGGGGGGGGCAGGGTAATTGGGGTTAAGTGACTTGCTAGTAAGTGTTAAGTATCTGAGGCCGGATTTGAACTTAGGTCCTCCTGACTCCAGGGTCAGTGCTCTATTCACTGCACCACATAGCTGTCCTTCACCTCCATTCTTTCCACCTACTTTTCTATGCCTAACTGTCTTTAATGCCACTGCCAAAATAACCTTCCTTATACATGGATCTGGTCATGTGACTCCTCTCCTCAAAAATCTTCAGTGACTCCCCATTGCCCAAAAAGAAAATTTTAACTCCTCTGATTGACATTACAAGCTCTCCATGATCCACCCTTTCCAGCCTTATCTCATATATATTAGTCACCTCAATGCATTTATTCTCCAGTCAAATTGGGTTGCCCCCGGCCTCCCTCTATGCTCCCAGGGCCTAGAATATTTTCCTTCCATATTTTTTGCTGCTGAATTTCTGCGTGCCCTTAGAAACCCAACATAAATTCTTTCTTCTCCAATAAGATTTTCCTGATTTCCCCTATCCCGCAGGTAATATTGATATCCTGCTGCAGATTCTCTTTTAATTTTGCCGTATAGTACAGCCACCGGTGTTATGCTATCCTCCTACTGCTCCATAAGATCAATAAAGTCAAAACAGTTTCTTCACTCAACTATGTATCCCCCAAGCATAGTGTTCTACAATGGGCATTTAAAGTTTGCTAGTTAAATGAATGGTTATATTCACTATGTGATAATTTAATCTGGGTCAGCTAGGTGGCACAGTGGATAGTGCTGGGCCTGAAGTCAGGGAGACTCATCTTCTTGAGTCCAAATCTGACCTTAGACACTTACTAGCTACATCACCCTGAGCAAATCACTTAGCCCAGTTTGCCTCAATTTCCTCATCTGTAAAATGAACTAAAGAAGGAAATGGCAAATCACTCCAGTATCTTTGCCAAGAAAACCCCAAATGGGGTCAAGAAGAATCAGATAAAATTGAACAACAACAAACATGAAAATGGGAACCAACTTGCCTGACCTAAAGTTTACCCATTTTCCCCGTGTTTAGATATTCCTCAATTCACTTGTAAAGGGCCAGCTTAATTGGAGAGAATTGCAAGCCCTCCGAAGGCAGACTGAAATAGAAATAAAACAAGAGAGTGATAAAATTCTGCTGTTTTCAGTCTGGCTTCCATGGAGTCATATGAAGGTGGGAAGAGTATATTTCTTGTCCCCAGTTTTTCTCATTGTTCATCTGCCAAAGCTCCTTGGTTCACCCAGATTCCTTTGATGCTAGCTTTAATCTAGAGGAAGCTAGTAAGCCTGTTCCAACAGATGCTTTATTTACAGTCCCCAAGGGAGAAAGAAGCATAGCCCAGTCCCAGAAAGTGGGAGGTGTATTAGCACCCACCATCCCTAGACCTTTGAAGCTAGGAAATTATAGTCCTTGAATGATTTGCCAGAAAGAGCCTATCAAGATGATGTGGTTTCTGTTTTTAGTTTAGCCTCTTACTCATTACGACCCCTAGGCAAACTGCTTCACTGCTCTGGGTCTAATGTTCTTAGCCTATGAAGGGAAAAGGATGCTAATGAAGCCCACCTTGCCTGAGTACAGCGTTTTGAATGAGGTCAGAATGGGAAGAGTACTGGGCATTTGGGAGAGAGAGTGGAGTTGCTGTTCTAGAGCTCAATTCTCCCTAAGGCTGGACCCACAGTAGTTAGTTATGATTGAGGCCCAGAGCATACCAACTGCTTGTTGATGCCTGAAATTCTTTTAACTGGATTGAAGACACACTGGGAGATAACATTTATAATGCAAAGTCCCTTGTTAGACAGAGGGAGTACAGTGACATATTCACTCAGTTTTGTTGTTAGGTCGTTTTAACCCTTTCCAACTCTTCATGGCCCCAGTTGGGGTTTTCTTGGCAAAGATACTGGAATGATTTGCTGTTTCCTTCTCCAGCTCATTTTACAGATAAGGAAACTGAGGTAAACAGGGTTAAGTGACTTGGTTAGGGTCCCACAGCTAGTAAGTGTCAGAGGCCACATTTGCACTTTTGAAGATGAGATTGTAGATCCATTACTCTATCTGCTGCTCCTCCTAGCTGCCCTATTCATTCAGTCAGATAAGATAATGCTCAGAGCCTTGCCTGAGGCTTAGATAGGAATTATAGGGAGAGAACACAAGGGCTCTGGGCACTTGAAATGGGATAGAGGCCCCTACCAGAGGCAAAGGAAAAGCATAAAAAGGGATGGTTAGGATGATTAGGGATTCAGAGGACTACCACCATCAATTCTATCCTAAGCCTACATACCTTTGCTCAAGGAGAAAACACAAATGTGTCTGTTTGGCAACTACAGCTCTGCACTGTCTGGCTCCAATGTGTCTTTGGGGATTTATTTTACACTAGGGCCTTACACAGGTTTTGTGATCCAGACAAATTGGTCTAGCTGCCTCTACACATTCTGTCTCTCATGCCTGGAAGGCTCACTCCCTTTGCCTCTGCTTCTTGGAATCTATATCTCCCTTGAGCGCTCAGTTCAGGCATGACTTTCTAATTACATGAAGCCCTTTCTGATCTCAGACACCTTCCCCCAACCTCTGGCGCCCTACATTATCCCCAAACTACTTTATGCTTAATTTGCACATGATTTTCATTTTTTTATCTGTGTACTTGTTGTTAACACTCATCCTCCTACTTATAGAACACATGCTCCTTGGTATTAGTGACTGTTTCATTTTCGCCCTTGAATTTCCAGGGTCTAGTACATGGTAGGCTCTTAATCATTGGTTAAGATTTTTCTGTTTTGTGCTGTTCTCTGCTTAGACTTCAAAAAGTTGTTAGGTTGATGCCCTTTTGGTATACAAGGGAAGGGGAGTGACTTCTCCTCCCCCACCAAAATTACTATGCTTTTCTTTTGTATATTTTATATTTCTGTCTTTCCCAGTGGAATGTAAGCTCATTGAAAGCAGATTACATTTATCTTTGTATCCCCAGCACCTACCTAGCAGTTCCTGGAGAGCAGTAGGCTTTTCAGAAATGCTTGTAATTGGGCAGCTAGGTAGTACAATGAATAGAGCATCCGTCCTGGAGTTAGGAGGACCTGAATTCAAATCCTGCCTCAGACACAATAGACACAAAAAACTAGCTGTGTGACCTTGGGCAAGTCACTTAACCCCAATTGCCCCCCAAAAAAGCAAAAAAAAATTTAAATAAAAAGATGCTTGTAATTCATGAATTTAAAAAAAAGAAATGCTTGTAATTCATGAATTGTTTCATTGCTCCTGCCCTAAATGGCTCACACTCCCTTCTTCCAGGATAGTGCTAGATGCAGAGAACACCTGGTCACCAAAGAAGCATAGCATTGGAAGGCGGTAGAAAGGGGAGCTCATGTGGAGGGGAGCAAAACCATGACAAGCTCCACTAGGGTGGGTGAGAGGAAAGAAAGCAAAGCTTTTGAGCTCCAGGGGTTTTATTTGCAATTAGTTCCTGAGTGGCAGCTGCTCCCATCCAAATCTTAGAGATAGGAAACCAAGGAGAGCAGGGTTGTGCAGATACAAAGTACAGTCCACAAAGCCAGTTAAGAAGCCAGGAATTCTGGGAAAGCAGCATGAAACCAGAGTCATGAAGACAAGTAAATGAGTGATAATTATTGGGGAGATATAAAAGAGGCTTGAAATCTGTATAGCTGGATCCGGAAAGTATTGATGAGGGGAGGAGGCTCCTCACTCCCACCCCTACCCCCTCACCTCTACTTCCACTAGCCAGCCTGTTTAACTCAGTATAGGGGAGATACAGCATGGCAGACAATGTCTCTTCAAAATGGTTAGGACTATTGGACATCAAGTTGGGAATGTTAGCATGAAGGGGACGCAGTTCAGACTATTGCTAAGATCTGAGGTATTTGAAAGGTGAACTGTCCTCTAAAAATGACCTGACTGTTTAAAACTGTGACTTTGTGAACAGGCACTTGTTAGGGGGCTTGTAGCCCTGCCAAAGTAAACTTCCTAATTCATTCATGGCATTGCTGTCCTTCTCAAAGCCCCACACTGGCTTACCACTGCATGCTGACACCTACCTTGTAGCCCTCAGGGTTCTAGCTCCCATTTACCTATGTAGCCTTATAGCATTGAGCTAGAAGGGACCTTAGAAATCATCCCAGGGGTGGGGAACCTGTGGTCTCAAGGCCACATGTGGTCCTCTAGGCCCTCAAGTGCAGCCCTTTGACTGAGGCCAAATTTCACAGAACAAATCCCCTTAATAAAAGGATTTGTTGGGGCAGCTAGGTGATGAAGTGAATAGAGCACTGGCCTTGGAGTCAAGAGGACCTAAGTGTGACCTTGGGCAAGTCCTTTAACCCCAATTACCTTGCCTCCCCCTTCCAAAATAATAAATAAATAAACTAAAGGATTTGTTCTATGAAACTCAGTCAAAAGGCCACACCCGAGGACCTAGAAGGTCACATTTGACCTCAAGGCTGCAGGTTCCCCACCCCTGAGTCCAATCCTCTCACTTTACTAATTGGGAAACTGAGTCCCAGAAAGTTAAATTGATGTCCCCAAGATCATACAGGTATTAAGGGACTGGTCTAAAATCTGAATCTGGGTCTCCTGGCTCCAGTGTCCCTCATGGATTCTTCATTGAATCATAAGTATTCCAATTCATCTAGGCTGTGCCCTTTTCCTCAAACTCATTCTGCCCTTCCCTGCTTCTATGCTGCTGTGTATACTGTTCTCTTCATGCCAAGAGGATTCTTCATGATATTTTTTTTCCTCATTCAAGACACAGTTCATGTGTTACCTCTATATCCCAGACACAAGTGAGACCTTGCTTATGGCTTTGATTATTTTCTAGCTTGGATCATACATCTCATAGCTACTGCATTGTAAACTCCTTGAAGGAACTGTTTTCTTTTTTCATTTGTATCCCCAGAGCCTACCTAGAACAGCACTCTGCACACAGTGGGGGATTTGGGCTTGGAGGACTAGATTTTTAATTTAGTTGGGACTTGGTCCTATGCTATTTGTCTTTCATTCTTGAAGAGGACCATTGACATGGGCCAGATACTGTGCTAGGCATTGGATTCAATATGGATAAATGGAAAGACTTACACTTGGGTTCAAAACATCAATTTCACAAGTACAAGATGTCAGGAGTGAGGGGTGTGGAGAGCATGGTTAAACAGTAGTCTGTCTGAAAAAGATTGAGGACTTACAGTGTATTGTAAGCTCATATCAGTTAACAGTTTGATGTGACAGTCAACCCTCCCCCCCAATAAAAAAACAAACAAAAAAACCCCAACCCCAACCTCATAAATTCTTGGGCTATATGAGCAGAGGCATAACCCTGAGGAATGAGGAAGTGATGACTCCCCTGTACTTTGCCTCACAAATACCCTAGATAGTGCTTCTTAAACTGTAGCTCAGGAGCAGAAAAAGTTTAAGAAGCCCCATACTACACATATTTTTTCCACAACCACCAATCCACCCTATCAATTTCAACTTGCCTCTTTACCCTCCAATTTTTCCAGTTATTTACCTTGCCTTGATTTGCCATCTATCTTCTCCTTTTCCTTCTTGGGGTCTCTCTTTATCTTCAGGTTCTATTTCCTAATCCTCCTTGATCATCTTTAATTCTAATTAATTTTTTTATAGCTTTCTTAATTTTCTTTGACCTTAAAGTAGACCTGGAAGTAGAATCTGGAATAGGATCAGGGCCTAGAGACTGTTCTCCTGCAGGTTTTCCTCAGTGTCTCCCAAATTTCCCCCAAATCATTATTATTTCATGAGTCCCAACTCCACCAAACCACCCACACTCTTTCCTTCTTTTTCAGCTCATCTTCACTTCTCCCATTACTCCTATGGAAGTACCATACCTCAGCTCTTATTATGAACATGTACAAAGCTAGAATCATACAACTGGAAAGTACCTTAGAAATCCACACCAACTCCTACCAGAAAGGTGAATTCTATCTATAGATAGAACTCATAGAACGGCCAGTGTACAAAGAGAGCCATAAGAGGGGTACAAAGTGCAATGGGAATCAGGGTCCAAGAGAGAAAACTCTTTGGGCTGGGGTGACCAAGAAATATTTACAAAGGAGGTAGCATTTGAGCCAGCCCTCGAGGGATGAGTAGATTTTGACAGTCTGGAAGGGCATCAGGAAGGCATTCTAGGCAGAGGAAACAACAAAAGCAAAGTTTGGGAGGTGGGAATTTGATTCAATCTGACCAAGATTTATTAAGTGTCATGTGCAAGGCACTGTTTTAGGTAATTGGAATATGAAGCTATATGCACACACACAAACATGCATGTCACATGTAACATATGATATAAACATATGATATGTATATATTGCATATTATATATACATACATGTATATATATGTCTGGGTACTGTATGTGTGTATACATATACATACACAAACAAACACACTCAAACACTCACACATCATGCTCTCAAGAGGCTTACAATTCCTTACAAAGTGCTAAAACCTACTATAGATATGTGTACTATTTTTTTTTCCACAATGAATTCTTTTTTTTTTTTGGTGGTTTTTCTCTTTTTTTATTTTTGGCTTACATCATTCATTTCCATCAGATTTTGAATTACAAATTTTCTCCCCATTTTTCCCCTACCCACCATGCCAAAACAGTTATCCCACTGAATATCCCCTCCCCCAATCTGCTCTCTTCCATCTCTTCCCCCATTCCCCTCTAACTTTCCAGCAGAGAGCAGAGGATCTCTATGCCCCAGCGCCTCTATATCTTATGTCCCCATTACATGTGAAATAATAATAATAATAATAATAATAATAATAATAATAATAATATATGTATATATTTTTCAACATTTGATTTTAAAATTCTGAATTCCAGATTCTTTCCCTTCCTTCATCATCACTCACCCTTACTGGGAAAATAAGCAATTCAATATACGTTGTATATGTGTAACTATGCAAAATATTTCCATAGTGGATATATTGTAAGACTGATTATATTTTCCTCCTTCCTATCCCACTTCCCACTTATTCTATTCTCTACTTTGATCCTGTCCCTTTTCAAAAGTGGGTGCTTCCAACTTCCCTCCCCCCCAGATTGCCCTCCCTTCCATCATCCCCCATCTCATCCCCTTCCTCCCTACTCTCTTATAGGGTGAGATACCCTATTTAGTGTGTATGTCATTCCCTCCCTGAGCCAAATTCAATGTGAATAAGGTTGACTCATTCCCTTTTGCCTTCCTGTTCTTCCCCTCCATTGTAACAGTTTTCCCTTGACTCTTCTATATAATTTACCCCATTCTGTCTCTCCCCATCTCCTCTCATTATATTCTTCTCTCACCTCTTAATTTCACCTTTTTAGTATCCTCCCTTCCTATTAAATTGGTCCTGTGCCCTCTCTCTATATATACTTGTACACATATATACACACACTCACATAGGTATTCATACACCCATATAGACATATATATGTATGCATATACATATACATTTCTATTCCCTTCAACTATTCTCATACTGAGAGAAATTTCATAAGTTACAGTTATCATTTTTCCATGTAGGAATGTAAATAGTTCAACTTTGATAAGTTCCTTATGATTTCCTTTACCTGTTTACCTTCTCATGCTTCTCTTGCTTCTTGTATCTGAATGTCAAATTTTCTATTCAACTTTGGTTTTTTCATCAAGAATGCTTGAAAGTCCTCTACTCCATTGAACAACCATATTTTCCCCTGAAACATGATACTCAGTTTTGCTGGGTAGGTGATTCTTGGTTTTAATCCCAGCTCCTTTGCCCCCCAGAATATCATATTCCAAGCCCTTTGATCCCTCAGTGTAGAAGCGGCCAGATCCTGTGTTACCCTGATTGTGTTTCTACAATATTGAAATTGTTTCTTCCTGGCTACTTGTAATATTTTCTCCTTGATCTGGAAACTCTGGAACCTGGCTATAATATTCCTAGGAGTTTTCTTTTTGGGATCTTTTCAGGAGGTGATCTGTGGATTCTTTCAACCTCTATTTTTCCCTCTGGTTCTAAAACATCAGGACAATGTTCCTTGAGAATTTTTTGAAGGATGATTTCTAGGTTCTTTTTTTTATCATGGCTTTCAGGTAGTTCAATAATCTTTAAATTATCTCTCCTAGATCTATTTTCCATGTCAGTGGTTTTTCCAATGAGATATTTTACATTGCCTTCTATTTTTTTCATTTTTTAGATCTGTTTAATAGTATCTTGATTTCTCATAAAGTCACTAGCTTCTATTTGCTCCAATCTAATTCTGAAGGAATGATTCTCTTCAGTGAGTTTTTGAGATTCTTTTTCCATCTGGCAAATTTGGCTTTTTAAGGCATTCTTCTCCTCATTGGCTTTTTGAGCCTCTTCTGCCATTTGAGTTAGTCTATTTTTAAGGTGTTATTTTCCTCAGTCAGGTTGTTAACTCTCTTTTCATGATTTTCTTACACTATCCTTATTTCTCTTCCCAATTTTTTCTCCATTTCTCTTATTTGGTTTTCAAAATCCTTCTTAAGCTCCTCTATAGCCTGTAAGCAGCTCATATTTTTCTTGGAAGCTTTTGGTGCAGGAGTTCTGACTTTGCTGTCTTCCTCCTGTTCCATGCTTTGATCCTTTTTGTCCCCAAAATAGGAGTGTAAAGTTGGATTGCTCTTCTTGTTTTGCTTCCTTTGCTTGCTCATGTTGCCACTTGATTTTTGAGCTTTTTACTACAGTAGAATTCTGCTACCAGAAAGGGGAGCTTTGTCCCAATGGCTGGGCTTTTCTCAGGTGCTGGAGCTATTAGTTGGGTGACCTCTAATGCTCTGGCAAACTGGTCACACACCCCAGGGCCCCCACCCTAGACCACAATCCAGATCTAAACAGGTTAAAGGAAGAGGGATTACCCCTCAGCCTGGTGGCTTGGTGTTGGTCCCCCTACAATTTGCAAGCCAGGAGCTCTGAAGCAGCCATGTAGTAGAAGCTGCGTGGCCTCAGCACCTCAGCTGCTTCTTCCTCTAGGTGGCAAGGGCTAGAGTGTACTCCTGAACTCCTGGTTCCCAAAGTCCACACTGCAATGGCCTCTCACTTTGTCCTTAGCATCTATAGGTTGATAATTCTGGAAACCACCACAGATGCTGGTGATCTGAAGTCCCTCTAGCCAGCAGCTGGTTGTGGCACAATATGTGAACTTTTACTATAATCAAATTGGGGAAAAGACATAAACATAAATATCAATGATGCAAAGGAGAAGGAAATAAATTTTTAAAAAAAGATGTCCAGGCAAATGACTATGGATCTTTCTCTCCAAACTTAAAGGGATTACTCACATGGAAGAGAAACTTACAAAAATAGGGGTCTGGTGTGTCAGGAGGTCTGATTGATGCTTGAGGGGTGAGGATGTCTCCTGCTAAAAGTAACAATAATGGTTTTAATGCTCCATTCATACCTTTTTTTAAAAGGCGAGGTATCCTATCACCCTAATCTCTTTCTGTTTGTCTCCATCTCTCTGTCAGTCTGTCTGTCACTCTTTTTTTTTTCTTTGTCTGCTTTGTTGTCCCAAGGTTTGAAATGGGTATTTGGAAAGAGATACCATCACTTTTCTTGATCCAGTGCCTTCCATATAATAGGTAATTAATAAATGTTTGGTGAACCAACCCCATTTCTTTGATGAAAGGACTAAGTTAAGTAACTGATTGGTTTCCTTTAAATAGTGTTTCCAGATTTCTGGTAGCCACGATGGCAGGGTAAGCAGTAAGTCACTATAACTCTCCCATACTCACCTCCAAACAACCATAAAATAGAACCTCCAAGCAAATCCTGGAATAGCAGAAACTAGCAAAAATATGAGGTGAAGCAATCTTTTAGTCCAAGAAACTTTGAAGATAGGCAAAAAGTCTGTCTCACTTGGATGAAAGGAAAGTGCAGTCTATGATGGGAAGCATCCCAGCAAACCAGCAGCAAACTCCACCTCAGCAAACTAGTGGAAGATCATATGCCCCAGTGTGATGGAGCAGTCAAATGCCAACCTCAGGACCCCCTCCCCAAACTCCTCTCCCCTCTCTGCCCCAGACCATACCAGGAGAACAGGAGCCAGGAGCTGGCAGATTCCAGCTCCAAGAACCAACACATACTTCAACATAGCCCTGGGCAAACAGGCAGCCTCTGGAGACCAGAGTGCCCCATGCTTCATTGTAGCCACAGGGGAATGCAGAAGCATAGCAGTGGGCCTTGGTACACTCCAGACACCACCACTAGAATCCCAGCTCAGCACCAGGTAAGCTACCAAACCTCTACAGCCTCCAGCAGCACCAATCAAGCCCCAATCCATCCCCTCAGAGCAGCACCAGACATGAAGTTCCCATGTTCCCTCAGGGCAACATCAGTGCAGCACCAGGTAAACAGCCAGTGCCTGCAGTCACTAACACAAGAATACTGAGACAGTGTCCCTTCCATCCTGGGAGCAGAGCTCAAATTTAAAAGAAAAGAAAAAAGGTCAAAAAAAGAAAGAGCAAAAAAAAAAAAACAACAACAAATAATCTGACCATAAAAGGTTATTATGGTGATGCAGAAGACCAAAACAAACTCAGAAGAGACCAATAATAGCAAAACATCTGTGGGCAAAACCCCAAAGAAAAATAGAAAGTAGTTTCAAGTCCAGAAAGAATTCATGGAAGTGCTCAAAAAGGAGCTTAAAACCATACCAGTGAGGTAGAAGAAAAATTGGGAAAATAAATGAGAGTGATGCAAGAGAATTGCAAAAAAAGAATCAATAGCTTGGAAAACTGCTTAAAAAAAGAGGTGGCCAAATGGAAAACAAGATACAAAAACAACTACTTAAAGAATACAATTGACCAAATGAAAAAGAAAGCAAAAAAGCTAATTGAGGAAAATAACACCTTAAAATTTAGAATTGGGCAAGTGGAAGCTAATAACTCTATGAGACATCATGAATCAATCAAACAAATTCAGAAGAATGAAAAAATGGAAGAACATGTAAAATACCTCATGGATAAGATGACTGACCTGGAATAGATCCAGGAGAGACAATATCAGAATCATTGGACTACCTGAAAGCCATAATCAAAAGTAGGAACTGGACATCATCTTTCAAGAAATTATCAAGGAAAACTGCCCTGATATCCTGGAAATAGAGGGCTAAATAGGCATTGAAAAAAATCCACCAATCACCTCAGGAAAAAGATTCCAAAATAACAACCCCAAGGAACACTAAAGCCAAATTTTAGAACTATCAGGTCAAGGAAAAAATACTACAAGTGGCCAGAAAGAAATAATTTAATATTGGGGAGTCACAATCAGGATTACACAGGACTTGACAGCTGCAATATTAAAAGATCAGAGGTTATAGAACAGGATTCCAAAGAGTTTGTAGCACTACAAATAATAATCAAATACCAGGCAAAATAAAGCATAATACATCAAGGGGAAAAATGGTCATTCAATGAAATGGAAGAATTTCAAGCCTTCATAGGAAGGCCAAAACTAAACCAAAAATTTGACCTCCAATATCAAGACCCAAGAGAAGCATAAACAGGTAGAAAGGGAAAAGAAAACATAAGGGGTCCAATTGAGATAAACTGTTTACAAAGAAAGATGATACTTGTAATTCTTAAAAATTGTATCAAGAGCAGTCAGAAGGAATATACATAGACAGAGGGTATAGGCATAAAGTGAATTTGAAGGAATGACATAGAAAAAAAATTAAGGGGTGAGAAAGAGGAGTACAATGGGTGCAGAAGGAAGGGAGAGGTAGAATGAGGTAAATTATCTCACATGAAGAGGCAAGAAAGACCTATTACAGTGGAGAGGAAGATGAGAGGGTGGGTGATGGGCATCATTTGAACCTTAGTCTCATCAGTATTGGCTCAAAGAGGGAGTAATATACATAATCAGTTGAATATAGAAATCTGTCTTACCAGACAGGGAAATAGGAGGGGAGGAGTTTAAGTAAAGGGAGTGAAAGTAGAAACTAACAGAAGGGAAGGCAGATCAGGGGAGGTGGTAGACAGAAGCAAAACACTGGTGATGTAGGAAAGGGTGAAAGGAGAGAGAGGACATACAGGGCGAAGAATAGGATAGAGGGAAAAACACAGTTAGTAATTATAACTGTGAATGTGAATGGGATGAACTCTCCCATAAATGAGAAGTGGATAGCAGAGAGGATCAAAAACCAGAATACTACAATGTCACTTACAAGGAATACACTTAAAGCAGAAAGACACACAGAGTAAAGGTAAGGGGCTGGAACAGAATCTATTATGCTTCCACTGAAATAAAAAAAAAAAAGCAGAGGTAGCAATCCTGATCTTAGACAAAGTAAAAGCAAAAATAGTCCTAATTGAAAGAGATAAGGAAGTAAACTACATCTTGCTAAAAGATATCGTAGACAACGAAGCAATCAAATTAGAAAAGCAAGGAATAGTCTTTCTGCCAGAACTATGGGAAAGAGAATTCATGATCAAACGAGAGAGAGAGAGAGAGAGAGAGAGAGAGAGAGAGAGAGAGAGAGAGAGAGCATTATGAAATATAGGATAATTTTGATCATATTAAATTGAAAAGCTTTTGTACAAACAAAACCAATGTAAGCAAGATTAAAAGGAAAGCAGAAAACTGGGAATCAATATTTACATCAAGTGTCTCTGATAAAGTCCTCATTTCTCAAATATTATAGAGAAGTGAGTCAAATTTATGAGAATACAAGCCATTCCCCAATTGATAAATTCATATCAAAAATATAAACAGGCAGTTGTCAGATGAAAGAATCAAAGCTATCTATATGCACATGAAGTATTTTAAGTCACTTTTGATTAGAGAAATGCACATTAAAACAACCTTGAGATACCATCTCACACCCAGATTGACTAATATGATAAAAAAAAGGAAAACAATAAATGTTGGAGAGGTTGTGGGGAAATTGGGGCACTAATGCACTGTTGGTGGAATTATGAACTGATCAAACCATTCTGGAAAGCAATTTGGAACTGTGGCCAAAGGGTTATAAAACTGTGCGTACCCTTTGATCCAATAATATCATTACAAGGTCTGTATCCCAAAGAGATCATAAAAAGGGGAAAAGGACCTGCATGTGCAAAAATATTTATAGCAACCCTTTTTGTGGTAGCAAAATATTGGAAATGGAGGGGATGCTCATCAATAGGAAAATGGCTAAACAAGCTGTGATTCATTAATATAATGAAAACCCTGGAAAGTACAAACTGATACAAAGTGAAATGAGCAGAACCAAGAAAATGTACACAATATCAGCAACATAGTGTGATGATCAATTATGTATGACTTAGCTCTTCTCAGCAACACAATGATCTAAGACAAGTACAAAGGACTCATGAAGGAAAATGCTATCTATATCCAGATAAAGAAATGAGGGGGGATAAAATACTATTTAAAGAAAAAAATAAATAGTGATTCCAATTTAAATCCTAAAAAGAATTTTTTTGATTGTGGGGAAGGCATAGGAGAATTGTTTTGTTTCTTTAAAATATATATATTCAGTATCTATAATATATATTTCAGTGAGGTTTTGAGGAAGGAAAGAAACATGCACATTATGTTTGTAGGTAAGAGACCAAAAGTCTAGTATAGTGCTTAGCAGAGACCTCTGCTGGTTGATTTGGATTCCATGAATTCTATCCATTTCTTTTGTTGAATTTGATCAATTTATTGGAAAGGATTGAATATAATATTGTAAACTCGTAAAATTCTAGGAAATGGAATTGACCTTAGAGAGCCCATAGTTCAAGCCCCTCATTTTAGACTTGAATAAATGAAGTCAAAGAAGTAAAGTGACTTATCAAGAAAATTATTAGCATTCATTTTTATAAGATTTTGAGTTCCAAATTTTTCTACTTTCCTCCCTTCCTCCCCTCCCTTATTCTGAAAAGATAGGCCGTTTGATATGGTTCATATATGTGCTATTATGTAAAACATATTCTTATATTTTTCATAGTTGTGAAAGAAGAAACAGATCAAAAGAAAAAAAATAAGTAAAAAATAAAGTTAAAAAAATATGCTTTGATCTGCATTCAGAATCCAAAGACCTCTGCTGAAATCCCATGACTTTGAACCAGTCACAACCTCCCTAGAACCTCAATGTCTTCCTCTGTACCATGAGGGAATTGCACTGGATAATCTTTAAGATCATTTCCAATTCAAAAAGTCTATGCCTCTAGGAGGCATACAGGGAGAAGTGCTAATTGCCCTCTTTGGACTTGGAATCAGGAAGACCTGAGTTAGAATCCAGCTTCAGATACTTACTAGTTGTGTGTCCCATTAATTTCTGTTTGCCTCAGTTACCTCTTCTGTAAAATGGGCAAAATAGTACCTATCTTAAAGGGTTGTTATGAGGATAAAGTGAAATTATATTTGTAAGGCATTTCACAAACCTTAAAGTGCTATATGATCACTAGTTATTACTATCATTATTACTTAACTATGGAGGTTTACTAAATTATCCTGAAGACCAATTTTGAATGGTGACTTAGTTACTTACTATGGGTAGAACTTCCCACAAAATACACATCTTTTGCGGGGCAGGACTGGTTGTGTAGGCAGAATATTATGCTTACTAAATACTCCTGGTTCTTGCTATACTGCAGTCAAGCAGCTGGCACATTCCTAGGACTGGGGTGATATGTACATACCTGTGAAAGCTGTAATTGTCCTCAGCATCAACATACTTCCACAACAACTTCATAGGCCATCTAATCCAATTCATATTTGAAAGTCCCAAGTTCTAACTTTCTATGGTAACATGTTTCATTTTGTGATGGACAGAGGCTTTGTGGCAGAATCCACAGAAAACGCCATGTGTTGAGGGTGGCCTCTAAGAGCCAACATTTTGAGGGTTAAAGTTTCTTTTAAATCCTGATTTTCCATTGAACTCTGTTACTTTGTGGGAATAGCCAAGAAATGCTTTTCTCTTTTCCTTCCCTTCCCCCCGCCTTGCCCTTTCCACCATGAGCCATTCTTGATGTTTCCTACTTCCCTACCTAGTCACACTGGTTTGACTTACACGTCTCATAAATCCAGCTCTACTTTTCTGCAAGAAAGAGTACCCTCTTAAAAAATGATCCCAAAACTAACTTTGTGACTCAATCTAAACAGATGAGGATCTAGGCAAGAGGAAGACCTAACATCATTGGTTCCCAGGCTTCCACCCATCCTCATTTTAAAGAAGACACCTCAAGTTGACTTTTCTTTTACCATCATGTACCATCCAACCCAGGTTAAGTCCTTGGTTTTCCATGGATCTAATTTCCCTTATCTTAACAAAGGATGATGGTAATTCTGGGTTTGGATTTTTTTTCCTCATTGAAAGTCACTGTTGCCAAGCATGGGCAGTATAAAAATGCTAAACAGAATTGCATCTGGAGACTTTGCAAGGAAAAAAAGAAAGAAATGGGTAAATCAAAGAAGACTTAACATTTTAGCCAGTTGGTATCATGATCAATCAATCAACAAAGATTTATTGGTATAGGCCCTTATAAGGTAGTCCTGGTCTTCATGGACCTTACAATCTCATTGAAGAGTCAGGAATCATATGCATGAAATAAGAAAACTGTACAAGACTATACATAAAGTAGTACTAAAGTTTAGCTATCTCAGTGATGATAGATATTTATTTTGTACTCTAAGCATTATAGGTCATGACCCAATATGGAATTGCTAAAGGGGTCACTAGAGGAAAAAGTGGAAGAAGCACTGCAAGGTTTGAAAACAACTATATATACATTCTGTTATTATTGCCCCCAGCAGCCTTGTGAAATAGATACCAAAAGGTACTAGTATCTTGAAACTGTCTTTTGGAGATACAAATAAGAAGAAGACAACCCCTGACCTAAAGGAGTTTAAAATCTAATGGGAGAAGACCACACACACACACACACACACACACACACACACACACACACACATTGAAAAACAGGGAGGGGCACCAGAAGGGTACCTGCCTTGTATGAAATGGAAAAGAAACAATGCTGCTGATGGAAAATGGAAAGTTACTTCAAAAGTTTGAGACAGAGTAAAGCACAGCATGCCCACAAGACATCTGAAAGCTAGCAGACTTTCAGAGGTTAGACAAGAATTAACACAGAATCTAAATTCCCCAAAGGCAAGGACAATCTTGCTTCTTGTATTTGTATTTCCAGTGTTTAGCACACGGCTTGACATAGCCTGTGTTTATTTTTTATTTTAATTTAATTTAATTTTTTGGAGGGGAGAAGGCAGGGCAATTGGGGTTAAGTGACTTGCCCAAGGTCACATGGCTAGTAAGTGTTAGGTGTCTGAAGCTGGATTTGAACTTGGGTGCTCCTGACTTCAGGCCCAGTGCTCTATTCACTACGCCACCTAGCTGCCCCTACAGCCTGTGTTTAATTAAATGCTGGGTCAGGTTATAGTGGTTGTTGAAAGCTGTTTAAACTAAACTTTAGAGGATTCACACACTGATTGAAGGGAGAGATTTACACATCCCCAAGGAATCAGGGAAAGTTGAGAGTCTTCCTCTGGCTTCTTAGCTAAAGAATGCTAAAGGCCTGAAGCAAAAAAAAAATTTTTTTTATATCTCTTGAGAGAGGTTTTGATTGGGTGAGGTTAATATTAATAGAAGGCAGGTTTTTAGTCAACCAAAAGTTGCAGAAGGAATGGTCCTGAAACTCAGATGATAAAAGTTAATAGAAGGAAATAAATTAAAAACTATCATCATGGAAGAGAAGAAAGCATTGTAGATGGAGATATAGATACAGGATATAGATATTAGATATAGGGAAGTATTGTAGGTGGAGATATAGATACAGATATACATACAGGAATGAGTATCACCCATACAACATACACACAGACACAGACACACACACCAAATGAAAGCTAGCTAGCACATTATATTGGGATCACAGGTTTATAGATTCAGACCTGGAAGGGAGCTTTGAAATTATCTAGTCTATCCCCCTCATTATACAGATGAGAAAAGGCCCCAGAGATGATGTGACCTGCCCAGTGCCATACAAATAAACCTCATTTGATATAACACCTAGTGTTGTGCAGAGAATAAAACTGAGCCGAGACCTAGGTTCAAGGTAAATTTAGGTGTGGATTTATTAATTAAGTTCGGGATTGCCTGGAGTATAAACTCAAATCAGGCAACCTCGAACTGGGGTATACACAGTGCTTATAAAGGCTAAAACCACAAAAACCACAACTGGGGAAGGGAACTAGCATAAGCAATGATGCACAGAAGCCAAGAAATGCCATTGGTTAGATCTATAGCTCAGGGCTAATTTGGGCAATATGGCGCAAGGATACAAGGGTACAACTTTTCCTGGAAGTCAGTGTCCCTCCCAGAACTGGGTGGAGGGTACAGGGTGAAGGTTACAGGCTAGGGTCATGTTCTGGGTAGAGGGTGTGGGGACCCTGTTTGGTCAGCAAGAACAGAATAGGGTGGTATCTCCTTAAGATAAACTTGTACATAACCCTGGGACTACGCCTTGGGCAATACCCAAGACTATGCCTTAAGCTGTTTCAAGATATTACAGGGTATAGGATAGAGACAAAGACAAATATACAAAGGGGCTTAATGGTGGGCTTCAAATCAGGAGATGGGTAATTTGAGTTTGGGCACAACACTAGCAGATGAAAAGGTTCATTTTCATAATGACCATACAATTTATAATGACTGATTCAGTCATTTATGGAATGCAAATCCAGGTCCTTTGACTCTAAAGCCAGCGTTCTTTCCATAGTACCACTAGGATTTGAACAAAGAAGAAAGAAAAATGCTGAGTATAAAAATTTCCAGCAAGGAACTGTGGACAGATAGTTCCAAGTCAGTCCTGCATGGTCATTTCTATAAGCTATGTTTGGCACTATAACTCCAAAGCAACAAAAATACCCTGTCCATACCACCAAATGCTGTTTATGCAGCCTTTAACTTACAAGTACTAAATATACTAAGAGACCTCCTATTTACAAATGACCATGCTACAGTCTCTGTGACCACAGCCCTTGTAAAGCACTTGGAACATTTAGAAAATGTATATGGACTTGGAAGTTGAGGAGGAGAAGAGGTCTTAAAAAATAGTTATTCAGTAAGGAGACCTGATGATTGAAAGCAGTTTCATAAGCAGAGACTCACAACTTATTTTTGTGCTGCCCTTTTTTTTTTTATTTTGTTAGGCTGTCTGTAATTATATCCATTTATTTAGGCTAACAAATCACCTTAAAAACAAAACAAAACAAAAGTATTCTGGAAGGGATAAGGGACTCTTAGTCATTATATATTATCATGAATGAGCTTAACTCTGTTGCTTTCTTGGGGCAGCTAGGTGGCGCTATAGTGTACAGAGCGCTGGACCTGAAGTCAAGAAGACTCATCTTTATGAGTTCAAATATGGCCTCAGACATTTACTAGCTGTGTGACCCTGGGCAAGTCATTTCACTCTGCCTCAGTTCCCTCCTCTGTAGAATGAGCTGGAAAAGGGAAATGGCAAACCACTCTAGTATCTTTGCCAAGAAAACTCCAAATGGAGTCATGAAAAGTCAGACATGACTGATAAGACTAAACAACAATTTTGTCTTCTTCTTTACCCCTGAGGCCACCTGCCTTAAGGAAATGAGTTTGATTTGAAGGAAGGATCATCAGCTTACAGATTTTGAGTTGGAAAAGGACTTAGGGGCCTTATAGTCTGATCCCTCTTTTTTTTTTTGCCTTTTTTTTGGAGGGCAATTGGGGTTAAGTAACTTGCCCAAGGTCACACGGCTAGGTTTTTTGTTTGTGTGTGACCCCTCTTTTATAGATAAGGAAATCATAGTCAAAGGAAGTTAAACAAATTACACAGGTGGTGAGTACTAGTCTTTGCACCCAAGTATCTATCAGTGTGCATCCTTCCCTAACCGTCTACCCAGGTCAGGCATGCTCATCACTATGCCAGAATGCCCCTTCTTTGGGAAGATGCCAAACACTAGGGTTTTCTATTTTGAACTTCTACCTTAGGCCAGCCCTAGAGCCAGGAAATAAGAAGGGAAGGAAGCTCTCTTCTTCCTCCAGCCCCACAATCCCTAGAACTCAGGCTTTTTAGTTCCATTGGAACTAGAAAGTAGCTACAACGTCAGTTAAATGGGCTTTTATTGGTTGACCTGGTAAACCTACAGCCAATTTATAAACGTGAACACCCCCTTTCATTTAGTAGTGTACTAAACTTTGTACTATTTATTTCTAGAAGAGAAAAATGAAACAAATATATTTTGACCTGATTTTTTTAGCTCCCTTCTCCCTCCTCCTTTCTCCTTTAAGTAACTGAAGGCACTGTTGTTGTTCAGCCTTCATTTTTTTTGAAGGGAGCCAGTGACATCACAGGGTGATGTCTTGACTTTCCTGTGAATTGGATTTAAGTGAGACAGAGCTTCAAAAAGTTGTAGCCTCACTCTTCCTGAGTCACTGAAGTCCAGTGGCAGGACAAAAGTCAAGATGATCTGAGATGCAGTGGATGACCTTGGCATCTTCAGTGTCTGATCAGCACACTGACTTCTTCAGCAGCCTTCACTGCCATTGGAACAAACTGTTTTCATCCACCCATTCACTGAGGGAAAGTCTTCACATATTTGGGGTAGACATCCCCCTAACTTGATGACAGGTTTGAGGCCTGTTGGTTATTCTCAATATAGTTTAACTTATCTGCCAAGACAGTTTTACTGGGTTGTGGTGAACGTTACAGCTTTTTGGAGCCACAGGGGATCACCAAAGGTGAATGAACAGCCCTGAAAAGGGATCATCAAGGCCTCAAACCAGAGAGATTTCTAGTCCTTCATTCTAGTCCTCCTTGAACACCCCATCTACCCCAAAAGCACTGCAGCCTCTATGTAAAGCCAGGACTAGTGATCAGTGAATTAGAAGTGCAATTTACTAGAAAGTCATAGGGAGGCTGGCATTGTGATACTTTGGAAAGACTGCTAAGTTTGGAGGCAGAGTAGGTAGGTTCAGATTCTAATTCTGTCATTTACTACCTGTATGACCTTAGGCAAGGTACTTTATCTATCTGGGCTTCTGCAGAAGGAAGAGGTTGGAGCACATTAGGGGTTCTTAGGTTCTTTTGTGTCATGGACCCCTTTGACAGTCTGGTGAAGTCTGTGGATCTCTGCTCAAAATAATTATTTTAAAGACAAACAATAAACTACCTGAGATTATAAGTAAAAACAGTTATGCTGAAAAAATTGTGTGTGTATATGTGTGTTTAAATTGAATTTCCAGTTCCCAGGTTAAGAACCCTTGGACCAGATGATCTCTGTTATCCATTCAAACTCTAAATTCATGATTCTATGATGTAAATGACAGGAAAGAATCCGCATTGACTTTTACAAGGTTTAACCCAGTCACAAAGTAGGGTGGGAAGAGAACATAGTAGGATCTGTTAATACTTTGGCTATAGTGGAAAGAGCCCTGGATTTGGAGTAAGGAGAAACCTGGTGTCAAATCTCAGCTCTGACACTTAATATCTGTGTGACTTTTTTTCCATGTAATCCCCCTTACTCAAAAATCTACAGTGCTTCCCAGCTGCCTCTAAGGATCAACTCTTCCAGCTGGCATTAAATGAAAGCTTCCACAATCTGACTTCCACCTCCTTTTCCCCTGTTACTTTATTTCCCTTTTTGTTCCAATCAAACTGGCCTGCTAGCTTCCCACTAGAAGGCAGTTCATCCCTAGCTTTGTAGAGTTCCTGACTTCCTTTAATTCCCTCTTAGCCTGTCACATGCTCCCAGGATACTCTTCCTGATTCCCTCAATCTGAACCCTAACCCACTTGAAACGACTTTGTATTTTCTTGTGTACATGTTATGTTTCTCTAGTAGGGCCTAATCATGGGAAAGGCAATGTTGTTTTTATGCTCCAGGGTCTTCCTTGAACACTGTAGGTGCTTAATAATTGCTTGTTGAATTAAATTGAATTGGAAATCGAACATTAAAACTAGTAAGGAAAGAGGGTGTTTTTTTTTTTGCATTGTCTATTGAGCTAACAAGCTTCTTCAACTTAGAGAAATTATGTAGGTCTTGACATGCAAATTAAGCGAGACAGGTCTCAAAATATGAGGTCAAGATGGGGACCTCTTGCACCACTTCTTCAGGCCAGTCACCAAGAAGGTCTTACCTCTCCCTTTTGATAAGCCTTGAGAGACCAGACCTAAATCTTGGTTGGCTAGTGTGTTAGCCAAAAAAAAAAGGATTTATTTTTAGCACTAGGGTAGAAGTCGCCGCAAGAGGGGGTAAGTGTTGGAAGTCGTCTACAATTCGGTGTGGTTTGCATACACAAGGAAATCTTGGTTTGTGTGGGAGCTCCAGTCTCCCTCAAAGATAATTACAGATCTCAGGGAACAGAGACCTTTCGCCCCCCTCTGCCTCAAGATGAAGCAGCCCAGCCCAACTAACTGGCCAACTTTGCCTAGGCCAATCCTTTAGACACTGCACCTAGAAGTTAGCCTCCCTCCATAGTCTCCTCTTGGAGGTGTGGAAAGGGGCAGGAGACTAAGACAGCCCTTTGCTAACCATGGAGTAGTCTTAGAAGGGGCCACGAGGCAGGGCGGGTCCCAGGGACCATGGTCCCTCTCCACACAACACACACACACACAGTAAGTCCCCTAATCAGACAGTCAGCAAGCATTTATTACTCGCCTGCTACATGTGAGACAGTGCTAAGCGCTGTAGATGCAAAGAAAGGAAAAAAAAACAGTCCCTGCTCTCAAGGAGTCAACAAGCTAATGAAGCAGACAGCTGGCAAGCAAACTGCTAGTATGTACAAACGAGATATCGACAGGGTAGTGAGAGATGTCAGAGGAGGGCACTCATTACAAAGGACCAGGCACAGCTCTCCACTCGTTCCCTACACCCAGCCGGCTCTCCCTGGCCAGCGGCGCTCCAGGAACGCGCGTGGCACACAATGGAAGCAGACGCTGCTCCAGCTCCAGAAGAGGCAGCAAGGGAGCTGGCATGAGCTCTCCAAAGGTGGCTGAGGAGAGGGGCCAGAATGCGCGGGTGGAGGAGCTAAGAAGCCCCCGAGAGGGCGAGAACAGGGCGGGGTGCGCAGTAGGGAAGAGGCAGAGCCAAAGTCCCGGAGCTCTAGGGTGGGTGCCGGTCCCCGCGCCGGCAGGGCTGGGCTGGGCTCAGGGACGGGGCGGGGCGCGGGGCGTGGCGGCAGGGTCCAGGGGCGGGCCGACCAGCAGTGCAAGGAAGTTCCGCTCTTCTCAGATAACAACAAGGGGGCCAGGCTTGGCGCTGTGAATATCGGGGCGTGCGAGCTATCGTCCGTCCGTCAGTCCGTCCATCCGTCCATCCATCCATCCGTCCATCCATCCATCCGTCCATCCATCCATCCGTCCATCCATCCATCCGTCCACTCATCCAGCCAGCCAGCCATCCAGCCATTCATCCAGCCATCCATCCGTCCAGCGAAGGAGGCGAGCGTCGCCCCTGGGCCGTGAAGCGCGCCCCGCCTCCCTTGCCTCTTCCCCCGCGACGCGCTGCGCTCCCCGCCGTGCCAGGAGCAGGACGGCGATCCCACCCGGAGCCCAGGCGGGCAGGCAGGCTAGCCTTCCCTCCTTTGCGAGCTCGCGGGGCTCAGGCTTGGCTTCACTGTCTCCGCCTCTCTCCCGCCCCCTTTTCGGATGCTCAGGGCACCCGGATGGATTGAGTGAGCCCAGCCTTCGTCGCCTCCTCCTCCCGGCTTAACTTGTTCAAACTTCCTCGGCCGGGGCAGAGCGCCGCCGCCGCCGCCCCCGCGGGTGAGTAGTGAGGAGCCCCCCGCCCGTGCCTGCCGCCGATCGCCCGCGAAGGACTCTGTGCGCGCCGCTTCCCGGCTCCCCCCTTCGGGCTGGGCTCTCCTCCCCCCATTGTCTCCGGCCACCCCGACTCCTCTCGGCCGCTCGAGCCTCCTCCCCTTTCGCTTTCAGTCCTGGGCCTCCAACTTGTTCTCACGCTCGGGGCACACACGGATGGTACCCCGGCGGACCGCCTCCTTGTGTCCTGGGTTCTTCTCTGGGGATGGGTGCCCCGGCTGGCCGGACCCCTCCTCCCTCCTGCCAGCTTCCCCGAGACTTCAGCTCCTTTCCCATTAGTGCCCCCCTCAAGAACGTGTTTTGAGGTCTCGTTTGCAGGGTGACACCCTAGGGCCGGGAAGTGGGGGTGAAGAGGGAGATCGATCAGGCCCTAGTGAAAGGAAAGTGAAGACCAGGTCCTACTGACTTTATTTTGGCAAGTGACCCGAGTTAAAACCTCGTGAATGACCCCAGGGGTCGGGGGAGGGGGGGAGAAGGGCGGTATTTTTTTTTTAAGTTAGTGGGTTTGAAAAATGTATTTAAGAAAGCATCCATCCCTTCACTCCCCTGAGGTGGCTACTTTATGCCCTGGTCAGTCAGTGGGTAAGCATCTATTAAGCGTTTACTGTGTGCCATACGCTGTTGAAGTCCTAAGTTGCAGCTGCTAGGGGTTATGTAAGAAGTCTCCCATATGGAAGTGGACTGACGGAACAGGTTGGTTTTATCACAGGGAGGAACTCAAGAGTGAATTAACAGTTGAACAGGTAAAAGTTTCTTGCTTTAGTCGGTGATGAGTGGGTCCTTGAAAGCGGCGAGATCTTTAATTTTTCAAAAAGTAATCTGAATGAGGCTGGCTGAGAAATGGGTTTCTTTAGGTAAAGACAACCGGTTCATTGCCCTGCTGAACTTTGAATCTGAAATCCTCACCCCACCTCCAAAGTCGTCTTCTTTCTTTGCAAATGGCCCCTGTGAGTTCTGACAGTGGCCGAGCTGATCCTCCTTCCCGCAGCCTTGTGAAGTTGGTTCTTTCTTATCCCAGTTCTTAAAGTTGAGAGAGGTTTAGTGGTTTGGGTTGGTTAATATTTGACCGCTGGTTGATGAATGATTGCTGCTGCCAGTGGTTGGCATGACTGGTTGGTTGTTTCCCATCTCCCCCCCCAACCCCCCCTCCCGCCCCAGCTTCTTCAGTGAGATCTTGGAGCCTTGTACTCCCCCAAGGGTGAGATCCCTAGGCTTAGAATTTTAAAAGGGGTAAATGTAGACTCTGATGTAACCGGGGTCGTTGAATACATGGGACCCCAGCTTGAAAATCTCATTGTCTCTGTTGGGATATAATTAATGGTGTGCTGTGAGCAGCCATGTTTAAAGGAGGCACTAGCATCATAACCAAATTAATTGTCTTTGTAACTAACTTCCTGCACTGGGCATTGGGTGGGGGTGGAGGTATTGTTTTAAATTGTAAGTCTTCAGTGACTAAAGTAGCAACAATTATATTAGTTGTCATTTCTATGGCAAACATTTTTAAAATTATTTCTTTGATCCTCACACTAACCCTGTGAGGTAGATGCACAATTTGTCTCCATTTTACAGATGGAGAAACTGAGGCCCGGGAAAGTGACTTGGGAGTGGGAGGTTAGATTCAAACTCAGGTGTCTTAGAACTCCTGAGTTCATATTGCTTTGTTTTACTATTAAGTTGTGCTTTTGAGGTTTTGGCCTTTCTTTAATGGGTGATGTATGTAAATATGCATATAGTTGATGGATTTGTGCTTATCAAAAGTTCACGTATTAGTTGAGATTTTAAAAATTTCCCATCTTGGATGCCTTTCCCTAGGACATTGTGAGGGCTGCCAGGGGTTATGAAGCCACCCCAGGGAGCTGGGGTATAAAACCAACTGAGTTTATACACGGTATGTCATCTTTGGGGCTCCATGCAACTAGAATCACTTGTAGAATACAGTAGAGAAGTATTGGGAAAGAAATAGTGCTTAGAGTGAACTGGGCTTTGGAGACAATTGGGACCTATTGCTTGTGAAAGCCCAAGTTTGTTTTTTATGGGGAGAGTAGCAATCTTGGCTAAGAGCATTTACAAAAACCTCTAAAACAGATACATGTATCACTGTTTCCTTGTTTTTAAAGGGAGCCATTTGTATGTGTATTTATAGCATTTGATTTTGGCAATGGGAAAACTGCGGTGTGTGAAGATAATTGAATGTTAAGCCATCTGGGCTGTGTTGGGGCATCAGATTGTACCTTCAGTGTATTTTGCAGCTGAATATTTCCCTCCCTTCTGGCCCCACCATATCTTGTTTGCTGCACAGGCACCAGAAGAACTTGTGAAATCCTAAAAAGCAGTTTGGCCCCCTCTGCCTTCTCTTCTGTAACCCCTTCTTAAGAGGAAGTTGGAGCAATCACTGTTCTCTCTCCTGTCTCCCAGCCCCCCTTCCCGTTTGTATTATAGGGAATGCAAACCCAGCAATTTAGCTGGAGGAAAAGGAGATGCAGATGTGTCTGTGTATTTTATAAGGGTTTTTTTTTTCTTGATGTTTAAGTCTAGAAGGGAGCAGAGTTTTTTAAGATTTCACACTGGAATATGTTAGAGACAGGGCTTTCAGTTAACATTCCCAGATTTCCATCATGGCTATAATGCATTGAAGGTCCCCAGTTCCCCTTTCAAATGGGGAATCCAAAACTGAAGATTCTGAATTCTCAGTTTCTAGAAGTGTCTGGCATCAGAGTGACAGGGCCTCTTTGAGACCTGCCCTTTAGGGGCTGAGTGGGTCATATGAGATAAGCTTCCATAGTTGAGATTCAACAGGGTTTCTTAGAAACATGTTGAAATATCTCACCATTAGTGGTTTCTATAAATGGAGGAAATGATCACTTTCTGAGGTCTGAGTTCTAAAGTTTTATGATTCTATAATCCTGAACTTCTGGGCTTTCAGAAAGATGCAGAATTGATTTTTTTGTTACTGATTTTTTTATTGATTTAAATGGATATGAAAGCATTTTTTAAAGTCCTGTATAGATAAGTCAGAGGACAAAGAGAAATCCATTAGGATGCTTTCTTTGCCTTCTACTTCTTGAGGCACACCCAGTCCAGAACCGGGAGACTGAAAGTGTTTGGGGTGGGGTGGGATGAATCAATTATGCTTTCTTACTGTTCTCCCCTCAGTATTGGCCAGGCTCAATTCCAATTGGATATCACTGTTACTTGGAGGATTATTTTTTCCATAAATTACACTGATATATATTTGGATTACTGAAGCAGTTTCAGTATAGTGGATAGAGAGGTGTCCTTTGCTATTAGTGTGACCAGGTTTCAAATCCTGCTTCTGACACACTAGTATGTTTCCCTGGACAAATCACTTAACCTTTATGTGCTCTGGGCCAGAGGTGGCAAAACATGCTTTAAAATTGTGCTAGAACCAGATTAAAACGTAATTGGGAAGTATTTGACAAAATAAAAATAAAGATGATGTTAATGTGTGGTTTTCTATGCAAGATGCCTCCAAAGGGATCCTTATTGTCCCACTTCTCCTGGGTAGAAACTATGGGTTTTGAGACTCTCAGGTCAGCTGTTTTCTTTGGTTGGGTTTCCTTTATCCTAAAAGAGGGACCTTGGTTTCTTCGCCCACCTCTTCCTCTCTTCAGACTACTTGAAGGTGGCGGGTTCCTTGCCTGTAACTTCTGTTTCCTCACCACCCACTCTTTCCTCACCTCTTGGAAGTTTTGGCTTCTACCTCCATCACTTTGCTGACACTTCTCTTCAAAGTTCACCAGAGACCTCCTAATTAGACATTGTTATGAGGAAGTCAGTGTTCTAGGCTGATGTTAGAAAAATGAAAAAGGTCAGAGTTCATATCCTTAATGAACCTGAAGTCAGTTGGGAGAGGGGAAGGTGATAAAACACAAATAAGTATCATAAAAAGCTTGATGTTTTACTGTGGGGGAAAAAGACCACTGAATTTAGAGCCAGAATATCTATATTTGACTCTTGGCTCTGCCACTTAGTACCCATGTGACCCTCCATTAGTTACTCAGCCTTTTTTTGGTGGGGGGGGGCTCAGTTTCTTTATCTCCTAAATGGGAGAATTGAACGTGCTCTATGTTCTGCATGACTTGTCTCTCCCTTAAGCAAAATATGAGGTGGGAGTGACTTTTAGGTGGGGGTTGGGAAGGGAGGGATTAGGAAAGGTTTCCTGAAGAGGGAGGGAGTGTGTTCCAGGCAGGAAAGAACTGGATGAGATTAAGGAGCTGCTTGAGGTGCAGTTTGATTAAACACTGAGGGCCTGAATGGGAGTATGGGGTGAGAAACAGCTCTAGAGCTCCAAAGGACCTTGATGATCATCCAGTACAAAAGTTTTTAACCTCTTAAATGCCATGATGGAACCCTTCTCAAGATAATGTTTTTAAATGAATAAAATAAGATATATACGAAACCTTTCTAATGAAATTCAGCTGTAAAAATATTTTAAAAGAATACCAACCAAACTCATGAACTCCAAGTTAGTATTGTTTGTTAATATTGTTCCTCTCCTTCCCCCCATTTTATAGATGAGGAAACTGAGTTCTAGGAAAGTTAAATTGACTTATGTAAAACACCCCTGTGGTAAGCATAGGAGGTAGGATTTAAGCCCAGACCCAGTATGGTACCATGATATCTAGATTGTGGAAGGCCTTACATGCCAAGGTTTGGAGTTCTGTTTTATCCTGTAGGAAACTTCTAGGTTTTTGAGTAGGGGATCACTCTTATGTTGATAGGAAGACTGTTTTGGCATGGAGAATGATGGATTGGATAAGGGAGAGACTGTAATCAGGTAGACTAGCAAGGAAGATGATTAAGAAGACTTAGATTGAAGGTTATCCTTTTTTTCCATATATTAGATACAAAAATATCTGTCTGAAGCCTATGAACTCCTCAGATTATTGTTTTTAAATACATAAAATGAAAATACATAGGTAACCAAAGGTTACTGAAAATAATTTTCCCCCCTTAACTTCACAGATTTCCCAATGAAGTCTCTTCATGGACCCCAGGTTAGAATACCTATTTTGGATACTTTGAAATTGGAATTATTAGGATTAGACAGTGATTGGGTTGGAGAGAGTGGCTGAGAAAGAAGGGTCCAAGATGACTGAGGTTTTAAGCCTGAATGATTGAAGGGATGGTTGTTCCATCAGTAAGGAATTTGGGGGGGGGCAGGTATTTTGAAGGATGGGGTGAGATGAGTAGTTTTGGATGGGTACTGTCCCAAAGGCAGCTTCAGGAGAGAGGCTGGGTTATTAATCTATCTATGAGTACAGTGTTAAGAGGAAACATTGATTTAGAAGAGAGGAGGGACAGGGCCTGGGGAATTAATGGCTTCCCTTGGGAGCAAATTCACTTGGTGGGTAAGGGGAAAATGGAGGTTGAGGAATTGATAAAAGGACCTGTATGATTGTCTTGAGAAACTTCCGAAATATCATTAAAGCTTAAGGAGGAAGAAGGGTGTCCAAAGCTTTGTCTGCCATGCAGTTATTGCTGGAGAGAGGTCTTGGTTAGAAGTGTGTGAAAATTCCATTGGACTGGGGAATTAAGACGCCATTGGCGACTTGATGAGAGTTGGAGTTGGTGGGACAGTGTAATGCTGGACAGGTTATAGAAGGGTGCTGAGGAAGTATAGAGGAGAGGTGTTGGTTTACTAACTTCCTAAGAAGTTTAGTAGTAGTAGGTAGCTTGAAGGGTAGGAATGCAATTTCCCCAGCTAATAACCAAGTCTTTCACTCTTTTTGCCAGTCTCATTGTCAGTTCAATTCAGCAGGCATTTCTGCTCTGTGTTGGGCACTGACTGTGCTTTGGGGATACAAACACAAAACCAAAAAGCCTTCCCTGCCCTCAGAGAGTTTATGTTCTGAAGGAGAGGAATGATACTTTGATACAACAATTCTCTTTGCCTCCTTTTTACCTTCTCTTTTGATTTCAAGGATACTGTATTCTTTTCAGATTCTCATCCTGTCTCTTGCTGCCCCTTTTTTATATCTAAAGCTCAATCTTTCTCCTTTTCCAGAATCCATAAAGTGGATATTTCATGATGTGACCTCTGCCTTGGAAATCACTTTTACTAACTCAGTTTTAACTCTTTTAGATAATTACTCCCAAGACTGTCCCCCTCCAGCCTGGATGTCTTTTTTAAGTTCCCCAAATCAACATCAAGTGGATTCATTATTATTGACTGGATCCAAAGAATAGTCATTAATGTTTTATATTGACTTAGAATGGGATCTCTAGGGACTAGGCTCCAGGAATCTGTGGTCAGCCTTGTACTGTGTAATATTTTTAACCAGTGACTTGGATGAAGGTGTAAATAGCTTGTTTACCATATCTTATATGAGCTAAGGCTGGATTGAAGCTGCATTCAACCTCAGGTTTTAATCATTTGATCCTCACAACAACTCTTTAGTGTACCTTCTGTTATTTCCATTTTCTCTGTCAGGAAATGGGTTGAGAAAGGTTGAGTGACTTGCCCAGGGTCTTAGCACTCCATCCATCAAACCACTTAGCTGTCTCCAGACAAGATGGAATGTTGGGCTGAACTGAGTAAGATAAAATTTAATAGGAACAATGGTCAAGTCTTACCCTTGAATCAATTTCACAAGAACAAGATGGGGGATTTATGGATAGACTGCAGTTCATTTTTCAAAGATAGGGCATTTTAGTGGATTGTAAGCTTATTAAGAGTGAACATTGTTTAAAAAAAAAAAGTCAATCGTATGACAAGGGAGCCAAAAAGGCTAATACAGGCTTAGGCTGTATTTAAGAAAGCATAGTACCTTGGGCCTATTCTTCTCTTATCCAGGGGTGGGGAATTCCCCATGTTGTGGTTTGGGGTGCTAGGAACCCCCAAAATGCAAGGATGCAGGGAGATCTACCCCAGAAAGAATTCAATCTTTCAAGCCTTCTTTCATTCCGAATTTATCAAGGCACAGGTTGGGTGGGTGAGATTCCTAGTGAGTCTGTGGTATTTGTGATGCCAATACAAGTGGGTCAGATTCTAAGAATTTGAGCATTTGATGAGAATGGGACTGGTTTCTATATATATATATATATATATATATATATATATATATATATATATATATATATACATATATATGTATATATATATGTATATATATATATATATATACATACACACACACACACACACACACATATGTAAAAAGACTGTGAGAAAATCTGGTTGGGATTAAGGAGTGGCAAGTAGCCAGAGGATGGTCTGGAGGTAACAAACTTGGGGGGGGGGGTTCTACACCCACATTGAAAGGACAGTTGAAAAGATTATATTGGGATGGGCCTGATACCTCAGTGAAATGCCAGGGACTTAGTTGCTGAAATTTGTGGGAAAGTTCAAAGGCTTTTCCTTTTTAGGGGTCTCATTAGCACCCCATCACACACTCTGTCTTATACTCTTTCCTGATCATTCTGATTCTGGAACAATGTGTTCAGTTTTTGGTACCAAATTTTAGAGAGAACATTGCTAAGCTAGGTGACTTTCAGAGGACAACTAGATGGTTATAGTCCTTGTCCTTATGCCATATGAGGATTGATATAAACACTAATAATATTATCTCCTTTGGTTTTTTTTTATAAGAGCCTTGTCAGATAGATGCTGTTATTACTGCCCAATTTTCCAGATAAGGAAATCAGAGAAATTATATGACTTGTCCATGGACACAATAGCTATTAAATGTTGAGAGAAGGAACTTGGGTTGGTTAGTTTGTAGAACGCTTGACCTGGAGTCAGGAAGATCTGAGTTCAAATATGATTTCAGGCATATTAACTGGTTGACCCTGGGCAAGTCACTTAACCTTTGCCTGCCTCAGTTTCCTCATTTGTAAAATGAGGATAATAATTGCTTCTACCTTGAAGAGTTGTTATGAGGATCAAATGTGAAAATATTTGTAAAGTGCTTAGCCCAGGGCCTGCCACATAGTAGGTGTTGTATAAATGCTAGCTATTGTTTTTTTTTCTTTTTATTATTATTATTAATTTATCTTGGGTTAGAGAAAACAGGAGTGGGCAGGGGGAAGGGGACAATTTAGCTAGCTTCAAACATTGAAAGCCTGCCACATGGAAGAAAGGTTAGCTTTATTCTACTTGTCCCCAGAAGGCAGAACTAGTATCTGTGGATAGATGTTGCAGATTTAGTTTTAATATATGAAAATCTTTAAAAATGGAAACTTTCAAAAGTGGAATGGATGGCTTGGGGAGGTAGTGGGTTCCTTATTCACTAGAGGTCTTTAGGCAAATGATACCTGGCCACTTGTTGGAATGTTGTGGAAGGGACTTCCAGTTAAGGTACTGTTTGGCCTGGATGAACTCTGATCTTGATATGAAATCATCTGATTTTACAGAGTTTGTCCAGTGTTTGTCCCAGGATGTCCCATACTAGTTGGGAAGATCTGAGCTCATCTTGCCCCATCAGCCTGCTTCACTTTCTGTAATGCTGTTCTCCTATTTTTCCATGCTTCAAACCTGGGTGGTAGTTCTGACTGTCTAGCTTCTTTATTTGAATCTGGTGTAAAATGCTGTTGATTTTGCCTCAGTATCTCTTGTATCTATTCTCTCCCTGTTCCCTCCCTCCCTATGTACCTCTCCCTGCCCCATTGCTAGAGGCTGTCTAGTCTATAGCTCTCCTGTTACAGTTGAGGAAAGCAGGTCCAGAGAGTACCATGACTTGCTTTAAGGTCACAGGTAATGGCAGAGTGGCAGAAGCAGGTTACTCTGATTCCAATGCAACAATTCTTTTCTATTTTACCACACTAATTGGCCTCTTCCACTTCCAGATTCTGTGAAATCAAGAGTCACCGATCACTGAACCTTCTTCCTTGAATATTGCAATAATTTCCTAACAGTTTTTAAAAGTAATTTTTTATTGCTGTTTTGTTTTTTACATCATCAGAGTATCCCCATCTCCCTAACCAAGAGCCATCCCATATGACAAATAATATTTTTGTTTTTTGGAGATGGAAAAAAAGTCAGTACAACTGGTGAATACATTTAGAAAGTCCTAAAACATGTGCAGCATCTTAACACCTGTGAACCTCCCCCCTCCTATAAAGGTTTTTCTAAGCCTCAACTCTCTCTCCCCTCCAGTCCATCTTTAATGGTTGTGACAATAATTTTATTCACATATAGAGTTCATCTTATCATGCCTTTACTCCACATCTTCTGCAGTTCCTTTTTCCTTGTTGATTCCAGATTAGATGTCTTTGCTTGGTATGTAAGACCCTTGATAATCTGAGGCCATTGTGCCTTTTGAACCTTATTTTAAGTTGTGTCCAACGTTTCTCTTACTCCACATCATATAATCAATCACCAGGAGATAGAGCCTTGACCTTGGAGTTTGGAAGACTGGAGCTTAAAACCTGCTTTTGTCTGTTGTGACTTGGGCAAGTCAGTTAACCTTTCTCTGACTCAGTCTCCTCTTCTAGTAAATGGGGATAATAATATTACTTATCTCAGAGTATTGTTGTGAGTATCAAAGGAGATACTCTATGTAAAAGGCTTTGTAAGCTTTTCATCACTAAATGCTATGCTATCTCCACCCCCTCCTCTTCCTCTACCTCCACACCTTAAGCCTCCCCAGCCCTTCCTTTTTCTGAACCTTGGCCCCCATGGATCCCAATGCCAGCTGTGTCCTTTCTCTCCCTTTATACAAGGCAGTTCCTATAGATACTTAACAACCAAATACCACTTGTTTCATGGTCTTCACTTCTTCAGTCTTTCACCCCTTTCTGATCTCATAGTAGCATAGCCTCTTTCCAATTCATTTCTTATTTATTTTTTAAAAAATTTAGTCAGTGTATATATCACCCTACTTAGCCTAAGTTCTTCAGGATCAGAGACTGAGTCTTCTCAAAGCTTTGTGTCTTCTCCATTGCCCATTATAGTGCCCTGCACATAGCTGGTGAACCTCCTGACTCCCCTGCCAGGGCTGTGTACCATATATACTGTTCTTGCCCTAATCTGTTGTTAAGGAAGGAGTGAGATAAGTGAAAGGGTGGAGTAGTTTAGGCCTCTGAAAGAATGAGGTCAGTTGGAATTAGCCTGGAAGCAAAGACCTGTATTCATGAGGCTGGTTTCTTTTGGCCTCCATCCCTAGTGCTTTCCTTATACTCAAGTAACACAATGACCTGGTAAAATCATTTCCCCCTAGAAAGCAGCCTCGATTTGGTGTCGGTGTCCTGATTCCTGGTTCCAGGCCAGGTGTACAATAAGCCTTGATTCTCATCTTCTCTGATCTCTGATTCATCTGTGGAGAGTTTTGCAATGCTCCGGCAGGTGGCTTTGAAAACAGGGAGCTAGCCAGAGAGAATGAAAAGAACAATGAACTAGATTTCAGGTGACCAGGGTGTTTTGGCCTAATTCTGCCAGTCCTAGAAAGATTTGCTTTGGATTTGAAAGTAGGGGACCTGGGACCTTCAACTACAAGAGTCCTACACCCCAATAGCTCCTTCCTCTGGCAGAATTGGCTGTTTCCTCTTGTAACCTCCATTTTAAGGAAGTTGCCCCCAGGCAACTTGGCCTACTCCCTCCTTTATGCCTCCCTGGATTTCTCTCTTCTGCCTTGCGGTTCATTGGGTCCCTCTCCCCACCCTGTTCAGCTTTGTTTTGTATGTTATCTTCCCCATTAGAGTTGTAAACTCTTCTAAGACTGGGACTGTCATTTTTCAACCCCCTTCTCTTTGTATCCCAAGGGCTTAGTGCCATGCCTGGACGTGACATTAGTCAAGTTACTTACCTTTCTGTGCTTTTGTTTCCTCATCAACAAAATGAAGGGTTGGACTTGATTGTTCCCGTGACCTTTGATCCTAGAAGTCCTTTCACGTGGAAGAATCTGTCCTTTGACAGATTGGCTAAGACTGGCTAAGAAAATAATTACATTGTTTTAATTATAAGTAATTACAAATTTAAATAACATAATATAAATAATATATAATAAAATAATTACAATTTAAAATAATTACAAAAAAACCTTACATTTGTATCAGGGTTTGGGGTGTTCATAGCACTTTAATGCATATTAATCTCAAGTGACCCTCACAACTAAATGTAAGTAAGGGTAGGAGGTGATATTTCAGAAGAGGAAAATGAGGCTTATAGTCGTTGATTTGCCCAAGTTCACACAGATATCAGTGGATGAGATATGCCTAAGCTCCCGTCAAGTCCTGGTGGTATGTTAATCTACTACCCTAGTCCTTCTCTCATATTTACATAAGTGGTTGTGATTAAGATTCTTGGCTGGCTGAGGCCACTAGCCCCAGCCTGCCCACTCTTGTATTATTGCTGATAGCCATTTTTATGGGACTCTGCAAAGAGCCCCCTCTAGTATCTCTTGGGCCCCAGAAGTTTCTATTTCTCATTATGACTGGGTGGGGTAGGATGTGGGGTGTGTCATTGTGGCTTGTTATCCCGTGACACAAATTAGGGTAGCACTCTAGAGAATAAGTCAAGACTGAGCCAGAGAAATTAATTTCTAGCTTGTAACCTATTGAACTGGGGAGAAATGTTGGAGTATAGAGGGAGTGCAGCAATCTCCTCCCTTCCCTCTTCCCCAACAAGGCATTGACAGGTAGCTGCATGACCCCAAAGTGGTTCTCCATACAGTTTCTTATGAGATTAGCCCTTGTAAAGCTTGATAGGGCACAGCTATCTACACAATTATGATTCAGAAGTGAATATATTAGGAGTAACAGCAGTTGTCTGGCCAATTTGATGACTGTATGGTGAGTTACATGAGTGGGACAGTGCAGTTTTGGTTTCGTGGTTGCTCTTTGTTACCAGAATTTGGATGAGGAATACTTTTCCAGTAATCATTCTGAGTTTTATTAGTATTCAATTCAGTTAGTATTTTTTTTTCAAATGTTTAGACCTCTTTCATTTTAGAATTCCTGTAGTATAATATAAAGTAAGTATGGTATAGTAGAACCTGGGCCTGGGTTTGGAGGTAGCAGTTTTAAGTACAAACTCTCCCACTGACAAGTTTGCTCCCCGAAGCTCAATTTCCTTATCTGTAAAAATGAGGCCTTTAAAATACTGCCTTTTGTTGCTATGGACGAGGTGTCTAATATTCTCTTTGCTTTCTGTACCGTATAATTTAACACTTGATTGGGTACTATTTAGAAATCATGTATCCTTGTAGATTGCTTTCTAATTGTTTTTATATAGCTTGGTTTTCCCTTTACAAGAACCATTCTGACAATCAATGATGAGTTAGTTCAATACAGGATACTTTAATACTCAAAATATCCTTGATTTCATCAGATATTCCCTCCACAAGGGAAGAACACAACCCCAGTATACCTTAGACTATGCTGAAAAAAATGCGTCATCTCTTGGTCAGACTTTTGGGGACAGGCCTTTGCTTATAGCATTAGAGCTGAAAAGGGACATTGGAGGTCTCTGTCCTTCATTTCACTGAGGAGGAAGATGGAGGCTCATAGGGTTGTAGGAATTTGGGTGGGGAGGGCAGGGAAGGGGGAATCACAGAGCTAGAATTTTGACTCCAAATCCACAGTTGGCTTACTTCATTATACTGTGCTAGTCTATTCTGAAGCCCCGCAATGTCACCGAAGGCTATGCTGAT
Source organism: Gymnobelideus leadbeateri (assembly GCA_011680675.1). Classification (NCBI taxonomy): domain Eukaryota; kingdom Metazoa; phylum Chordata; class Mammalia; order Diprotodontia; family Petauridae; genus Gymnobelideus; species Gymnobelideus leadbeateri. Next base: position 806,219 of record WOXC01003516.1, read on the forward strand.
GGAGGATGGGCGCAAGCATCAGAGAGCCCTACCAAGCTTTGGATACAGGTTCAAATTCTGTCTCTGACACTTCCTTGCTGGCCAAGTCAATTGGGATAATAGGGGCAGCTAGGTGGTGAAGTGAATAAAGTACCAGCCCTAGAGTCAGGAGTACCTGAGTTCAAATGCAGCCTCAGACACTTAACACAAAACTAGTCATGTGACCTTGGGCAAGTCACTTAACCCCAATTGTCCTATCTTCTCCCTCCAAAAAAAAAGCAAAAAAACCCCATACAAACCAAAAACCCATCCCAGGGTTGCTGTTGCTATCAAATGAGATAATAGGTATAAAATACTTTATAAACCTTGAAGTTCTTTTTTTTTTAAGAACTTTTTTTTTTGCTTTTTTTGGACAGGGGAAGATAGGGCAATTGGGGTTAAGTGACTTGCCCAAGGTCCCACGGCTAGTTTTTTGTTAAGTGTCTGAGGCTGCATTTGAACTCAGGTCCTCTTGACTCCAGGGCCAGTGCTCTATTCACTGCTCCACCTAGCTGCCCCTAAACCTTAAAGTTCTGTATGAATTCTTCCTTTTATGATTTGTCTATTTAAGAATTTGTTTTTCCTGGACACAGTTTTAAAGCAGCTTATCACCAAAAGGTTGGTCATGAGACGATGCATTTTTTTTTTCAGCATAGCCTAAGTAAGGTATACAGAGATTGTGCTCTTGCATTCTGAAGGGAGTGTCTTATATAATCAAAGATATTTTAAATATTCAAGTATTATTGTATTGAACTTCATCATAGAATGCTTCTTGTAGAGGCAAACACAGCTATATTTCTTCCATTACAGTATTGATATCCCCAGTGTCTCTTATCCTAGGTACTTTTTCAGGTTCCTACATCTATTCTTGTGGATAATGTGTTGCCTACAGGAAATTCCATTATCTGTAATACCTTCAGCCATTTAAGAGTTGTTTTAATCTTCAAGAACTGATAGTGGTTATATGTTCCTTCAAAGTTAGCAAATCACTTAGTGTACATTGTCTCTGAAAGTAGGTACTGTAAGCTATTATCCCCATTTTATAGGTAAGGAAACTGAGACCCAGAAGAGGAAGAGGAGGAACCTTGTGCATAGTCACATAAGTGGTATATGTTGGTATTCAAACCCTGGTCTTCCTGGCTTCCTGGTGATAACCCACAAATTCTGCCCATGGTGGCTGTTTCAGGCAGGATAAGGGGTAGGGGTGGGGTAGGGGCAGGGAGAAGCTCTGCTCATTATGGGCAGCCTAGCTCAGGAAGTAAACCAGCCAGCTATGTCATCTTCACATACAAAAGGGAAATAACACACAGATAACCTGAAACACAATTTGCATTTGGAACCCCGTTCTGTTCTGCATGATGAATGAATGAATGATGAATTTCATTTCTTTTCAAAGACAAAAGGAAATAAAATAATGTTGGATTTTGGATTGTACCTTGTTAAAAAAAAAGTTCTGAAAGCACACCCCAGCTTCTGAGTGCCCAGTGTTAAAATAAACAGCATGGTAGTTAGAAGATACCCTTAGAAATACATGATTCACCTTAGCAAGAAATAAATATATAATCACATTTAATAATTGCATTTTGTGGCTAACACATTTCCTGGAAGGTATGATGTGTGGGCTAGTGGTGGCTGGCTACAGAAGAGCTGGGAGTTGGAATTTTGTAGGAGCAGTCCTCAACTTGTACCTGGAGGTGCGCCAGGCCAAGTGGGTGATGCAATAGCTACCCTTATCTCCTAAAGGGGGATGGATGGATAATGATACTGTAACTTTAAGCACAAATTGATGGCTAGGAAAGGTTATATATAGACGGAGGTTATGTGATCAATGCTGGAAATCTGCAATTCTCTTTCTTAAGCATTTTCACTGTGGTATGTTTCCATCAAAGCTTGAAGTCTTAAATGGATTGAGTAGCCAGTTGTTTCTTACCTTGGAACAGTATTTTTGGAGGGTCAAAATTTATCCTTTTACCTTATTTGCAAAAATTCTTTTGCCTTGAAAAAGTGGGCCTTGATGTTTTTTGAAGATGATGCCTAAAACTGGGTGCTCTCTATAATTATGTTGAATTATTCTCCCTTTTTATTGTGGTGGTGGTGTTCAGTTGTGTCCAGCTCTTTGCAATCTTCATTTATGGTTTTCTTGGCAAAGATACTGGAATAGTTTTCCATTTTCTTCTCCAACTCACTTTACAGATAAGGAGCCTGAGGCAGACAGTTGAATGCCCAGGGTCATTCAACTAGTATCTGAGGCTAGATTTGAACTCAGGAAGATGAAGCTTCCTGATTCCAAGCCCAGCACTCTATCCATTGTGCCACCTAGCTGCCTTTATTCCTCTTTGTCTAAGAAGACCAGGGCAGTTGCAGTAATTATAGATTGCTCATCTTAAAGTATGCCTTTGGTATGCCTAGAAGGAGACTCTCCAGATCTGGTTCAGAATTCAATATGGCAGCCCATTCCATTATGATTCATGTTTTAGGTAGTTGGTCCTTCACTAGAAAAGAAACATGGGGGGTGGCTAGGTGGCTCAGTGAATAGAGCCCAGGCCCTGGAGTCAGGAGTTCAAATCCTGCCTCAAACACTTAACACTTACTAGCCATGTGACCTTGGGCAAGTCACTTAATCCCAATTGCCCTGCCTTCCCACCTAAAAACAAACAAACAAAACCCATTCGGGTTTAATTCAAGGAAGAGGAAAATGAAGATGGCTAGAGGTTGCCCTTTCCATGGGGTTGGCTCAGGGCTCTTAGCTGAAGCAGCAAGGCTTAGATTACATGAGTTTTGTTGTTGTTGATGATACTTTACTGCATCCTTTCCAAAACCTGGTTTCAGTTCACTATAACCCCCAAACTATTTGTTGAACCTCTACCATATTTAAGCCTTATGCCAAGCACCATGGAGTCTATATAAGTAGAGGATAAGTCCTCAGCCCGAAAGTGTTTTACAGTTGGGGAGATAGGACTTGGACTAGGAAATATGGCAAAGCAGCATAGTGAAGTCCCCAAGGGAATTATGCAGACAGTTTATCCAATGAATAAATATTTATGAAGTACCTACTATATGACAGCCATTGTGCTAAGTTCTGGGGATGCAAAAAGAAGCAAAAGATAGCCTCTGCCTATAGAAGATGGAAGTGGGGGGAGATTAATATGAGCTAGAGTGGTGAAGGGGGAAGCTTTTTAGAGAAAAGTAGGCTTTGAGGTGGGAACATGAAGGATGAGTGGAATTTGGGTTTGAGGAAACGAGAGGGCACCCAGGGCTGGAGACGGTGGGTGGAGGATGTAGACCACAGGTCTCCTGTTTTTGACCATCCTTTCCTAGGAGCAGGTGCAATGGGATAAAGCCAGTTTGGCTGTTGTTTAATTGAATTAAAGGCTTTAGAAGGCATATGGTAGTGGAAAGAGCACATAGAATTAGTCAGGATTTGAATTCATATCTGAACTCTTTTTCCTATCTGTGTGACATTGGACAAGTTTTTAACTTTCCTAGGCCTCAGTTTCCTTCTGGTTGGGCTGTATGAGATCCCAATACCTTTTTTAGAACCAGAGAAATCCTCAAATGATATGTTCCATTTTAGGTATAGGACAATTAGTCTTGTTATAAGCTTAGAGAAACTTGCTGGAAGAGCAAGTTTGCTTGTCACGTAGTAGGCACTTAGTACTTTTTTTGTTGACCTCCTGAAGGAGAAAAGCCTTGTTTGCATTTTTATTGGTTGTCCCCTTGCTTGGATCTCTGCCCACCCCTACTCTCTGCTTCCTGGGCTGTCCCACCTTCAAAGAGCCTTTTTGGGTCTTCTGTAATTTTAGTGCCTTCTGTCTGAGATTATTTCCAGCTTATTCTGTGTACATTTAGTTTGTACATAGTTGTTTTCATGCCGGCTCACCCATCAGACAGTGAGCTCCCTGAGAGACTATCTCAGGGAGCTCAAAAAGACATTATCTTTTTCCCTGTACTTAGCACAGTGGCTGACATATAGTAGGTGCTTAGTAAATGTTTGTTTGACCAGCTGACTTTCCTAAGCCTGTATAAACTCATCTAGAGGGGGAGTATTCTCAGACTTTCAGTTAGAAGGGACTTGGGTGGCCATCTGTCCAACCTGTACTTGAAAAACAACTCCCCCCCCATCATCACTGCCATCGCCATCATTTTCACCATCACCATCATCTTCACTTTCACCATCACCATCATCATCTTCACCATCACCATCATCATCATCATCATCATCACCATCATCATCATCATCATCATCACCATCACCATCATCTTCACCATCACCATCACTTGCATTCATAATGATTTTTCAAGGTTTATAGAACTGTGTGTTATATATGTCTAATATATGTCTGTATATATGTGTGTCTGTCCAACCGTCAGTCTATCTATCTGTCTCCATTTGAGGCTCACAGTAACTGCATGAGGCTGGTGCTATTTACTCTAAGTATATATGTATCTTACCTGTTTGCATGTTGTTTTTCCCTTGACCTGTTTTATTTTTCTTGTGGTATTCCCTGTGCCTAGCATTAAATCTTGTTGAATTGAATTCTGCCCATTTTACAGATGGGAAAATTGAAGTCCAGAGAGAATAAGTGATTTGCCAGCTCGTGTGGTGGGCTGGATCTGAACACTGGTCTTCCTGACTCCCAAACCCCTGCTCTGCAGAGCCTCACTCCAAACATACTGCCTCTTGCTAATACACAGCACAGTTGATAACATCCTGTGGTTTCCTCTGTAAATGCCCTGCCTCCTGCCTGCTCACATACTCCCATCTCAGACCCCTTTAGAAGGCTATGTTCATTTTCTTAGGTATGAATGCTTTATTATTTGTCCATGTTTTAAAAAGCCTGTTTGAACAGCAATGACTCTAAATAATAGATAGGATTTTTAGTTCTAAATAGGCAGCTTCCTTTCAGAGCTTAAGCAGGAAACAAAATGAAGGCCTTTTGGCCCTTCCTCTCAAAACAGTGCCTGACTACAGAATGGATGAAACGGGTGGGCCTGCTCCCTTCCTCTGAACGCTACACACAGGTGGAAATGGGCTACTTCCTGCTTGCGCCTGTGAAGTCTGGATGGGGATGACCTGGGCTGAAGGATCGGGGAGGGAGAGGTCAGGTGGAAATGGGAAATTGAATAACTCTAGTCTGCCATGGTGAACAGGATGCTTATGTGTTCATTCTGATTCTTATAGCCGCCTCCATGTTTGAAAGGCCATCTGATACAAGATTGTAAGTTCCATGAGGGTGAAACCTTGGTTAATTATGCTCTCTCTGGGTTCCCCACTGTCAGCATGGGTTTCATTCATACGTATTTTGACATTTTGAAAGAGCCCTGATTATATTGGTAGGTCGACCCCTCCACATTTCGTCAGTGTCTGGTATTAAAAAATTCATTACCTTGTGGGTTCCAAAGCTCTCTCTGCATTTCATTATGTTGGCCATTAGACAGTAGGTGAGAAGTTGGTTTCCAAATTTATAGAGGATTTTAGGGTTTGTAAAGTACTTTTCTCACAACAATTCCTTCCATCAGGTGAGCAGTGAAGTTCTCTCCACATTTTATAGGGAAGGAAACTGAGGATCAAAGATGTCAGGCACCTTGGAATCTTAATCCCATGAGAATGTGTTCATTTCTTCCTTGGGCTACCGCATTCTGTAGTCCACTAAAACATGTAGTGGGTGGACTTCTGTGACCTTGGACAAGTCACTTAACTTATCCCAGAATCAGTTTGTTGTTATCTGTAACATGGGGATAGTACCTACCTTACAGGGTTGAGGATCAAATAAGATGCCACATATAAAGTGTTCTGTAAACCTTAAAATGCTATATAAATGCTAACTGTTATTATAGCTGTTAGATTATTGGTCTTTGAGAACCCAGGCTCACTTCCATGCTGTGATGAGTCATAGAAGTAAGAGTTTGGCTCATAAATGAGCAATAAATGTTCTTTGAATTCTCCTTCCTTGATGGTCATGAAAGGGGTGGGGGGAAGGAAAGCAGGCGTGGGTAGCAGACAGACTTGAGTCTAGGATCTTTGTACGACCACCCTAGGAACAGGTCAAGGTGCAGACAACAGATTTTTTTTTCCACTTTTTGGAGGGAGAAGGTAGGGCAATTGGGATTAAGTGACTTGCCCAAGGTCACACGGTTGATTTTTTTGTGTTAAGTGATCCTCCTGACTCCAGGGCCAGTGCTTTATTCACTGTGCCACCTAGCTGTCCCCCAGACAGCAGATCTCCATGGAAGTAATGACTGCATACTTGCCTGGGTTGAGACACTCCTCTGGTACCTGAAATCTGGCCCTTGGATAGCCAGCATTCTTGGTGTCTGTGGCCTGTGGTGAGGATGGCAAATCAGGCATATTGGAGAATGTGAAATGTCTCCATTGAGTATTCAAATGGAGTGGAGGTGCAGTTGGCCAGTCTTGGGCATTCTTCAGGATTAGTGATCAGCATGCATGTGAGAAAGTTTTCAGGCATTGACTCTTCCCTAGTTTCAAAGCTGTTTTACATATATATTCATATCTCTATCTCTCTATTGATTTCTCTCTCTCTCTACACACACACACACACACACACACACACACACACACACACACACACACACACACACACCCCACACGAGTAGGCCCATGATCTAGGGTTTGGGGGGTGGGGTAAAGTAGGGGTTCATCCTTATGAAGTAAGTTGCAAACTTGTGAGGGAGGTGCAGTTCTTTGAGGGGAGGGACTGTCTTGATTTCACCCCCCCACCCCCAGCTTCTGGTGTATCATAGGTGCTTAATATATGATTGTTGATCTGATTGATTGACAGGTTGTGTCACTTTATACATAAAGATTTCAGAAAACAGATTTGCTTGGAAGAAAAAGGCTGTGGACTGAAAGGTAGGAGTCCTTGATTTTAGTCCAGGTTCCTTGGCTGACTCTCTTAGACAGGCTAAGTTCCCTTCTGAGCTATGTATAATGTGAAGGTAGTTGGACTGGATGGATTTTCTAAGGGCAATTCTAGCCCTAAACTGGGGTGATGGAAAGAACAACACTGGTATCTTTGCAGACTGATCCTGGTTTCCTCATGCACTACCGTTACTTTGGGAAAGTCAGGTAATCTCTGAGCCTTTATGGTTTTATCTACAAAATGGGGATGAAAATGTTTGAATTACATAGTGAGAGATGTCTTGAGGAACAGGAGATAATGCCTGGTATGAGAATGGTTGTTTGGGGTAAAGACAGTGGATGTGGAGACAATCACCTTTGGCTTCAGTCCTAGCTCTGCCAGCTTGGATGTGTTCTGGGCGTCAGTGTCCTTTTCTTGAGTCTGTATCTGTGATTTCTGTGATAAAGAACTGGTTTCTGAGTTGGAAGGACCTGTGGTCACATGCTGCCCGGCATACATAAGGGCATGGTAACCATGGGCAGGGCTCATTTAAGTTCCCAGCACCCCAGACAAATCGGTAAGCTGATCAGTTACATGGAGCTGCTGATCTGTTTATCTGTGGGGGGGGATCTTGTCACACTTGGTTCCCCACACATTAAAAACCATAAGTCTGGACCCCCAAAAACCTCCTTTATAGAGGCTTTTATGAGTTTGCAATTTAATTTGCTCCAAAGTAGGCCTTCAAGCTTTTACAGTATTTTGCTATTCCTGTTTGGTAGGTAATCTATTATTCTCATGGAAGAATCTCATTGGTCAGAGAAAATAGGATAGCAGTTGCTTTAGTCAGGAAGTAGTTATTAACCTATTAACCAGTTCTGTGCCACTAGGGACAGTGAAAATTTCAGACTTGATTTGCATGTTTACTATCCCCTGGCCCTGCATTAATTTACCAAGTCATCACCTAAGAAAGAGCCTACTTTCCATAGAACCACCTGTTGAGGCCTGCTGTTCTGGAGTCTCTGGCTGTCCTGGAATTTTACTGTATGCAAAGTCCTCTGGGGAATCGGGGGCAGGGACTTGGGAACTTTTGTTATGCAGAGATTTTTATTGTTGTCTTTACTGTCCTGGGATTTGACCTGTGGTTGCCTGCCCAGCTGGATGGAGGAGGGCCCCTGGCAATGGTGGGTGTTATTCAGCTGGATTGGGGCCTTTACTTTGGGGAAGCTGGGCATTTTGAGGGCTGTAGTACTGGTAGATATTTGTGGAAATGCAAAAAACTTAAGTCCTTGTTGTAAAAACAGTGGGAGTTCTCTTACCTTCTTAATTCAGCTAATTAATTACTTTGTATCACAAAACTTTCAAGGTGGCATTCCTTCCTCTTGAAAAAATGATTCTTTTATCATAAGCACAGTCATCAGAAACTGACATTTCAATACACAAAGAAGATTGTGCTTATGAAACTGAGCTTGCTAGGTAGTTTGCTTCTTTTAAAAAAAGCATTTAGATTTAATCAGAGACGAAATGGCCTTTTGTGGTCCCCTTCTTTACTCTTGTTTTCTCTTTTTTTGTTCTGGGCATTTAAAATTCAATTTAGAGCAAAAGAAAAAAAAGACTAATATTGAAAACTAAGTCATTGTACTCTATTCTCTGGCCAGATGTGATTAAAATATTTCTTAAAATAGATGTCTTTGTGTTCCTTATGCCTAGCAGCAAAAGAAGCCTCAGTGGGTGAAATCTGGATGTTTTCCGGTTTCTTTTCTGTTAGTTGCACTGCTTGCTTGGTGGGCTCCTTCCCCAGAGGGTGCTACGCTTGTCTCAGCATCCCTCCCTTGCGCTGCCCCCTCTCCACCCCCATCTCCCCACCAGGGAACCAAATTCCTCTGTGGAGACAGTTGACAAAAGTTTCTCATGACCCTATTTACCAGCTGGGCAGGGGGAGGGGGGAGACGAGAAATAACCACCACCTGCCTGCCATCTGCCTTCTTCAGCCTGGTTTTTGTTGGACTCCTTTCCCCACAGTGTGAACACCCCCACCCTACTCCCAAGGAAATCAGCTTGTGAGGCCTTCCCTCTCTCTGCCCCCGGCTTCGTCTTTGGTCTTCTGCCTCCCTTTGGGACCAAAGCTTGTCTTTCGAACGGGCTGGCAAACAGCAGCTGGTATCTTGGCGTTTGAGTGCCCAGCCGGGGCTCCAGGGCTCAGCTGCGGCGCTTGGGAAAGGGCCAAAAGCGTGCCCTCAGTCTCTCTCTTTCTCCAGCCATCCATCCTTGCTTTGTGCCTGGGCGCCCAGTGCGCTGTGTCCCCCTTTTCAAAGCCACTCAAGTCCCCCTCTCTACTAGAAAGGGCTCGGCTGGCAGGCAGAACCATGACAGCAGAGTTGTTCAGGCCAGCCTGGCCGAGCCTGTGGCCCAGGGAGAGAGCCATTTTTCTTTGTTGCCAGATCTCTTGTGTTCTTGCACCCGAACACAATAAAGGCCTTCTCTTGGGCGTAGCTTGAATGAACCTCTTGTGACATAAATCTTCTGGCTGATTGCAAAGGAATGCCAGCCCTGAATGTGCTAGGATCCCAACAAAACCTACTCCTCTGGCCCTCCTCCCTCCCTCCCCCTCCCCTTCATTTGCTCCAGGGCTGAGCATCTGATTTCGGGGAGAACAGAGTTTTCTCTTTGTCTGAGAGTTCCTTCTACCAGGGAACAAAATTTTACTTTTTAATCTGATTTTTTTCCTTCCCATTTTCTTAATGATGACTCATGGGGTTCTGACCAGGCAGAGGGAAAGGATCATGATAAAATACACTAACAGTAGCTGATGAAGGTCAAAAAATTGTTTGCCATGGAGTTGCAAAAGGTGGGTTTTGGTTTTGTTTATTTTTGCTTTTGTAGATTTGGAGCAGTTAGGTGGCTCATCTTTATGAGGTCAAATCTGGCCTCGACACTTACTTAGGTGTATGACCCTGGACAACACTTAGCCCTGTTTGCCTCAGTTTCCTCATCTGTATAATGAGCTGGAGAAGTAAATGGCAAACTGCTCCAGTATCTTTGCCAAGAAAATTCCAAATGGGGTCAATGAAGAATCGGACACAACAGAAAACCGACTGAATAAAAATATTTCTGTCTGCTTTAGGTTTAAATAATAACATTACTTAGTTCAATCCAGTAAACATTTTAAAAGCACCTACTATGTTCAAGGTTCTGTGCTAGGAGCCTAAGAATTCAGAGACAAAATCAGAAATAATATAATAATAATTTATATAGCGTACTTAGAGGTTTGCAAAACAAATAACTTAGGTTATTTAATGGTCACAACAACCCTGTGAGATATGTGTTATTATTATCCTCATTTTATAGATGAGAAAATTGAGGCACAGAGAGGTAAAGTAATTTCTCCAAGGTCACACAGTTTCTAAGGTAGGATTAGAACTCCAGTCTTCCTGAGTTCTAGTACCAGCAGTTTCTCTGCTTGTTTGTGGCCAATTGTAATAGTCAGACATTCCTTTTTGTTTTGGCCTTTTACTTTGTATTGGATTGGAGAGTGGGAGTTGTTATAGAAAGTTGTGCTTTACATAAGTGTTTAATCTGCTTTCCCTTATTGTGGATTTGCTTCTTACAGTCCTTAGTGTCCATGCTTTCTCCCTTCCCTTTTGACTGGATTAAGCTCAATAAAGTTGTCCCCTGGAAGGCTGGTTGTCATTAAAATGTCTCACACTCAGAAATGAGTGAATTTGAACTAGCCTTCCATGAAACCCTAATTTTCCTTCCTCTTTTCATGACTGGCAGGGATGGGTCTTGTGCCCCTCCACTTCAGTGGTGCCATCTCCTTTGTTCTGATAAACACATTAGAATTTATAACTACCTGTGTTTGAAACTACAATCTGCTGACATTTACCACTATGGCTATACATCAGTGTTCCAGGTTTTACTTTTTATTTTTACAGGTTGACACTAATATTCCTATGGTATTGTTGTATGGCATTGAGACCAAGCTGGTATCACCTAGAGGGCAATGGTTCATATATGGTGACTGTTAACAGGCTGCAACATAGAACCAATGAGGAACTTTGAAGAAGGGGTAAAAGATATCATCAAAGAAACATGTATGATGGTAAAAGAAAATAGCCTGGTCCAGAGATGGGGAACCTGTGACCTGAGGGCACATGTGGTCCTCCAGGTCCTCAAGTGTGGTCCTTTGACTGAATCCAAACATCATAGAACAAATCCCCTTAATAAAAGGATTTGTTCTGTAACACTTGGACTCAGTTAAAAGGCTGCACCTGAGGACCTAGAAGGCCACATGTGACTTCAAGGCCACACCCCAGGTCTGGTCACATGGTGAATGAAGGTGAGGGAAGACAGGTGGATAGTATAGAGTATCCCACTGTTACTGCCTTGATTTCCTGAGAAAGGGAGGAAGGCCTGGAGCATATTGGCTAGACCTCTTGTTGGAAACTAATGGAAGGAAGAAGGCAGGACAAAAAAGTTTAATGGGTGATTTGGCATGGATGGAGAATGTTCCAAATCACTGGAGGGAATTTCCAAATGGATAGGATTTCAGATCTGCATGAATATTTGCAATCAATTTAAGGCTAATATCTGAGTCTGTTTCCACCACTATATCATCCTACTGGTTAGCCTCTTAGGTAAATGGAGGATAGTGTTTGGTGTCATTGGATGGAATTTCCAAATGGATAGGATTTTAGATCCACATTTATTTCTGGTGATGACACAAAATTCTTAAGTCTCCCAAGACAAGAGTTAATTTGAATTCATTTTAAAAAATGCAAGAATTGGGGGTGGCTAGGTGGTGCAGTGAGTAAGAGTGTGCCGGCCCCGGGTCCCAGGATTGGTTCTGGCCTCAGAAAATGAGTACCTACATATAAGTAATGACTGGCCGAGTAACCTTGAGCAAGTTACTTAACCCCACTTGCTTTAAAAAAAAAAAAAAAAGCAAGAATTGGAGGCTATGATACTTTCTGGACAGGCCAGATGGATTTATTTATTTAAATCTTGCTTTATTTTATTTTGTTTTCTGGAATAATGTAGGGATTTAAATTTTACAAAGCAGTTATTTAATTTATTCTTGCATCCCTTTAAATAAATGATATTGCCATCTTCCTTTTATTGATAAGGAAACTGAGGTTAGGTATGTTAAGTGACTTGCCCAGGGCAACACTGCTAATAATTGAGACAGGTTTTGAATGCCTGTCTTCCTGATATCCTTACTTTGCCTTTCTCTTTATTGCTCTATTAATGCCATTGACTTTTGTTAGCTTTGACTCTTTGTTAAATTAAAGTTGGTGCTGGGTGGGGGGAGAGGGGAAGAAGAGATGAGCTTTTGGTTTCTCCCAATGCTAAGAACAAGAGGTTTTATTTCTTATTCGTAAACTCATGAAAATTAGAATCAGACATATTTAAACATTCTCCAGCCCTGTGCTTTTGTTCCTCTTTCTAGGAGGCCTAGAATTGAATTGATTTGATTATATGCTGATTAATAGGGCAAAACAAGTCATTTTCCTGTAATTTAGTCTTGCTTTGAATTTACAGTTCCTGTCTTTCCCTTCCTTCTCTCTGCCAGAGGTTTTTGTAACTGTATTCCTTGTTGAACTAACCTGTGGGCTACTACTCTGTAGGAGACTTAGCACCCACTGTGTCTCATTTTCCCCCTGGGGGGAGTACTGATAAATTGATCCACATTAATTAAAGGCCCTGGTGATTTTCAGAAGGAGGTAATGGAAATAACTGCTGGAGTGAGAAGAACAAAAAGCATATAGCCTTCTAACCTAAGGGTTTTGTTTGATATTGTTCATTTGGTGCTACTTAAGTAACTATGTTTTTTTTTTATTAAACAAATGCTTTATTAACTTCTGTTTTACATCATTCATTTCCGCCAGATTTTGAGTTACAATCATTTTCCCCCCATTATTCCCCTACCCAACCTCCCAGAACAGTAATCCCACAAGATATCGCTTCCTCCAATCTGTTCTCTCCCATACCTTCTCCCATACCCCCATCGACTTTTCCATTAGAGGAAGGTGAGTCTTTGCATCCCAATGCCTGCACATCTTATCTCCCTATTACAAGCAAAAGAGTATTAATAATAGTATTTATATATATTTGAAACATTTAATGTTACGACCTCAAATTTCAGATCCATTTCCTTCCTCCCTTGTCACCCATTCCCTCTTGGGAGATAAGTAATTCAGTATATGTTGTACATGTCTAGCTATGCAAAACATTATCATAGTAGATATATTGTACAAGGCTGCTTATAATTCCCTCCCACTCATCCCACCCCCCACCTGGTCCATTCCCTACATGATCCTGTCCCTCTTCTATAGTGGGTACTTCCAACCTCCCCTCACCCCAAGGATGCCCTCCCATCCATCATCCCTCCTCTCATCCCCCTTCCCCCTATCCTGCTGCAGGTTGAGATATCCCATTTAGTATGTATGTCATTTTCTCCCTGAACCAAATTCAATGTGAATGTGGTTTTGCCTTTTTAGCCTTCCTTATTCTCCCCCTCTTTTGCAACCACTTCCCCTTGCTTCTTCTGCATGGGATAGTTTACCCTACCCTGTCTCTCCCCATCTCCTCTTGCCACTTTCCTCTCTCACCTCATAATTTCATCCCTTGAGTATTCTCCCTTCCCAACAAATTCAACCTATGCCCTCTATCCATATATAACTGTAACCATATACACACACATTCACATATGTATTCATATGACCACACCCCCTTCTTCCATTATTTTCATAGTGAGAAAGATATCATCAGTCACAGTTATTGCTTTTCCATATAGGAATGTAAATAGTTCAACTTTGATAAGTTCCTTTTGATTTCTTTTCCCTGATTACCTTCTCAGGCATCTCTTGCTTCTTGTGTCTGGATGTCAAATTTTCTATTCAATTCTGGTTTTTTCCTCAAGAATGCTTGAAAGTCCTCTATTCCACTGAATGACCATATTTTCCCCTGAAACAAAATACTCAGTTTTGCTGGGTAGGTGACCCTTGGGTTCATTCCCAGTTCTTTTGCCCTCTGGAATATCATATTCCATGCCCTTGATCCCTCAGTGTAGAAGCTGCCAGGTCCTGGGCTATTCTGATTGTGTTTCCACAATATTGAAATTGTTTCTTCCTGGCTGCTTGTAGTATTTTCTCCTTGATCTGGGGATTCTGGAACCTGGCTATAATATTCCTGGGAGTTTTCTTTTTGGGATCTTTTTCAGGAGGTGATCGGTGGATTCTTTCAACCTCTATTTTGCCCTCTGGATCTAAAACATCAGGGCAGTTTTCCTTGAGAATTTCTTGAAGGGTGATTTCTAGGTTCTTTCCTTGATCATGGCTTTCAGGTAGTCCAATAATTTTTAAATTGTCTCTCCTGGATCTATTTTCCAGGTCAGTGGTTTTTCCCATGAGATATTTCACATTGCCTTCTAATCTTTCATTTGTTTGGATCTGCTTAACAGCATCTTGATTTCTCATAAAGTCATTAGCTTCCATTTGCTCCAGTCTAACTCTGAAGGAATGAATCTCCTCAGTGAACTTTTGAGATTCTTTTTCCATCTGGCAAATTCGACTTTTTAAGGCATTCTTCTCCTCATTGCCCTTTTGGGCCTCCTTTGCCATTTGAGTTAGTCTATTTTTTAAGGTGTTGTTTTCCTCAGTCAGGCTGTTGACCCTCATTTCATACTTTTCCTGCATCCTTCTCATTTCTCTTTCCAATTTTTCCTCCACTTCTCTTATTTGATTTTTAAAGTCCTTCTTAAGGTCCTCTATGGCCTGCAACCCGCTCATGTTTTCCCCTGGGGCTTTTGGAGCAGGACTTCTGACCTCACAGTCCTTTTCCCGCTCTATGCCCCCAAAATAGGAGTCTAGGGTTGCATTTTTCTGTTTCCTTTGCCTTGGCATGTTGCCACTTAATTACTTGACTTTTGGGCTTGTTGCCACACTATGGCTTTAAGGCCAGATAGAGGAATTTTCGTCCTGACGTGTGTGGGGCAACTTCCGTTTCTGGCAAGCTGTAAACCCACCCAGCTTCCACCCTAGATCACAATCCAGATCCAGGGAGGTTAAAGCAAGAGCGATTACCCCCAGACTGATCTCTGGATCTCCCTACAAATTTGCAGGCTGGGAGCGGGAGCTGCCTCTGAACTACAAAATGGCGTTTGTCCTCAGCGGCTTCTAGCCCCCAGGGGAGGGAGCCGACGCATTCCCTAATACCAGTCCCAAAGTCCATAGGACACTAACCTCTTACTTTGTCCCAGGCAAGTCTATGTTGATAATTCTGGAGTCGCCACAGCTCCTGGTGTTCTGGGGTTCCTCCAGCTGGCTGCTGGCCCTGCCGCCCTGGGGCTAAAACCTCGGCTCATGCGGACCTGGGCTCGGCTCGGCTCGGCTCCTGCGCTCTGAGCGCTGCAAGCTGCCAGGTCCCAGACCACTGCGCTCGTCCTTCCTGCAGGGCTGCTGGGCTGTCCTCAGCGGGAGTTTAGCTTCTCTGTGTCGTTCTGTGGGTGCTGGGGCTCCAGAAGTTGTGGGGGCAGAGTGGCTTGGATGAGCTGTTTCTACTCTGCCATCTTGGCTCCGCCCCCCAAGTAACTATGTTTTTGCAAATCAAGTTACTGAGCATTGGAAATTTGAACTGGACCTGTGATTTCATTGGTAGAAGAAATTCCTGGGTGGGGGAAGTTGTCATTTTCTCTCTCCAGGCAAACCTGAAGCTGTCCAGGGCATGAAGTGAGAAGAGAGATAGCTTGGCTTAGCATCACAAAGCTGGTATATTGAGAGGCAGACTTTTTAAACTTTTTGGAGGGAGGAGGGCAAGGCAATTGGGGTTAAGTGACTTGCCTAGGGTCACATGGCTAGTAAGTGTTCCATGTCTAAGGTCAAATTTGAACTCAGGTCCTCCTGACTCCAGTGCTGATACTGTATTCACTGGGCCACCTAGCCTCCCTGAGAGGCAGACTTTTAACCCAGGACTTAATAACTCCAAAGAAGTTCTCTTCACCATTTGATGCTTCTCAAGATTATAACTTATATGGTATTTTTGCAGGAGGGAAAAAAGGACTAATTTGAGCCTCTCATTTCTTGCCTTATGTGCAACTGTACTTATTACACATTTCTGGGGCATCTCTTTAGTTGAGGATAAGGCCTTTTTAGCCCGTTAGCCTACTCTTGGAATATGGGCTTTTTGCAGCTTTGAGTTTTGTCAACTGGGTTTGGTTTTCCTCTATGTCTTGGCATTTTTTCCCCTTTACTCCTCTGATGTTCTGAATGTGCTTGGTTTTTATTTATTTATTTTTCCTCCTTGAGAGTGTAAACTTTTAATAACTGCTGCTTCTTAAAGACACCCTAACTCTAAGAGGCATTTGTTATTGGCTTCTTTCTGTGTCATTTAGAAGTAGGCCAAAGTACAGTACACATTAGATAAATCTTCAAGAGAGTGTTGTGTCAAAGGGGCCCCTGGCTGGAGATGGGATGGTGAGACTTGCCAGGGAGTTGTTTCACTGCAGAATTAGAGCTTCCTCCAAAGAAAAGAGGTATCAGATTGGAGCTTTAAAAAAAAGAGAGAGAGACATACCATTGTGTAAAATTAACAGTCCTTGTAATAATTATAGTTGTAATAACAATAACTGACACGTAAGACTTTAAAGTTTGCAAGGAACTATACATAAATAATTTCATTAGCTTCAGAAAATCATAGCCGACTCATTGAAAACCACCCCCAATCTGCCGCAGTCTGTATTTTGGGAGTGAAGGGTAGGAAGGATATTGGATTAACTTCCAGTCAGCTCTTAAGTAGTTATAAATGACATTAGACATAAAGGTCTGATCTAGTTATAATAAAAAAAAAACCATATGGTGAAAACCTTAGCATGCCAAAAAGGTTGTCAGGTATTAGGCCAGAGGTTCTGAACCTTGGGTCCATGAACTTGTTTTTGTTTATTAGCATTTCATTAACTATATTTCAGTATAATTAGTTTCATTTGCAGTTCTATGTCTTTCCTTTTGTGCATTTGGAATTGTTTTGAGAAGGGGTCCATAGATTTCACCTGGTTGCCAAAGGGGTCCATGACACAAAATAATTGTTAAGGACTTCTGGGCTAAGAATGAAGGAAACAAGCATTTATTAAATGCTAAGCACTACACTAAGAACTTTACAAATATTATCTCATTTGGTCCTCACAACAACCCTAGGAGGTGGGTGCGTTATTATACCCATTTTATAGTTGAGGAAGCTGAGGCAGATAGAGGTTAAGTGATTTCTCTAGGGTCACACAGTTTGTGAGACTGAATTTGAATTCAGGTCTGGACCAGATAAAAATGTAATTGGGAAATGTTTATCAAAATAAATAAAAATACAGTGCAACATAGATAATGTTAATTTGTGGTTTTCTAAGTTAGAATGGTACCTGCAGGGATCTTCTGTTTGTGTGTTTTGTTTTGGCACCACTGCTTTAAATATTAATATCATCCTCTCCTGTGCTGTTTTTTTCAGCATTTTGCCATAAATCTGTCATCTCTGGCTTTCCTTGTTCTTTTGTATCATCAGGCTTGCCATCTGGGTTGTTCAGGGCTTGTTCCTTGTTCCTAAAAGTCATACTTATTAGTTAAATTTTCTGGAGCGTCTTCCCACCTAGAGTGAAAGTTCCTTGAAGGCAGGGACAGAGACAAACTATTATCTCCTGAAACAAATACCTAGCTGCCCAAGGCTATGCATGGTAGGCATTTCATCATCACATATCATAGATTGATTCTGGCAGATTCTTTAGAGTAGGATATAATGGAATCTGGCCTGTATAAAAAAGCATGCTGTGAAAATTACATTATGTTCTTATGACAATCTGTGGCCCACTGTATTAATGAGGCAAGAATTTTAAAAATCTGTTTGTGGAATTTTTTTTCCCTTCAACTGTATATTGTAAACCAGTTTCTTTTTTCTTTAATGTTCTTAGACAGCAGAGACTCTGATATCACTGGAAAACTTCCACTATTTTTCTTTTTTTTTTTAAAGTTAATTTTTAATGTGCTGAACATAACAAGCACCAAATAAAATGGGCATTTCCATATACATAGTAGAACAGAAATAGAGGTTTATATATGAAGCTACAAATCTTTGTGCAGATGATAAACATCTTTTTGTATGACAAATTCAACATGTAACTTTAAAAGCTAGCCTCTGTGATTTTTTGTGGCCTTCCCTCTTCTGATCATCTTCTCTCTTTTTCCCTCTTTTCATCTTGTCTCTCTCCTTTTCTCTGTTCTTTTCTCTTCCCTCTTCTCCCCCACTATCTTTCCTCCTCTATTCTAGTCCTCCTTTTCTATACACCCCACAATTTGACAAAATCTTTGTAACAAATATGCATAGTCATGCAAAACAAATTCTCACCATGCTTTGTCTGCCTTTTGAAGAATAGCAAGTCTTGGTTTTCCCAGGGGCATTGCTCATCTTTGAGGATGGATGGTACCTGTGGAGACCAGGTCTTGAATGCCCCATGGAACCATAAAGTCATGCACCTGATGAATAGCCAGGCCTAGGTCTGTGCCATTTGAATTACTTAGAATTTAGCCAGAGGAGATATGCTTTAGGATAAGAATTCATGGCACTTGTTTCTGATGGAATATCATCTGTTGCATCTGGGGTAGGTATCCAGGATACACTGGTCACCCTTACACATTCGCACATACACTGGTGTTCTTATCAAATCAGAAGTCAGCATGTCATTAAAAACTAGGGCTTTCTGAACAGTGTGGTGTGATGGTAGATTGAGTTCTAGTCAAACAGGTTTCTGAGGGCTGTCTTTGGTAATTTTCTCATAGTTTGGGTTATATTTCTGCCCAAAGAAAATAAGTGTTAAAAGACAATCTTTCATTAGTGTCATTGTAGCATGGTAGTAAGAAACCTGTACTGGAAGT
The DNA here is from genome assembly GCA_011680675.1 of Gymnobelideus leadbeateri. Classification (NCBI taxonomy): domain Eukaryota; kingdom Metazoa; phylum Chordata; class Mammalia; order Diprotodontia; family Petauridae; genus Gymnobelideus; species Gymnobelideus leadbeateri. The sequence goes on from WOXC01003516.1 coordinate 825,003, forward strand.
CAAGAGATGTCTTGACTCTTCTACCAATGAGCAGTGTGATATTGGGCAAGTCACTTTAATTCTCTGGGCCTCAGCTGCGACATCTGAAAAAATGTGGGTATTCGATTAGATATTTTAATATTTTAAAAATCTGTTTCTGTGACTTTATATATCAGTGAACTACTCCTTTTTGAGCTTTTCCTTCCCCCTGACTCTCTTCAGGCGCAGTTTGCTGAAAGGCAAGAAGAAGACTACTTGTCCATTGAGTTGGTGATGATATTGCCAAGACAAGATAATTGGTTGGATTTGGATTCTTTTTGGAGGAGTGATTTGGGTATGGCTGATCAGGAGAGGTCTTGGGAGATGCATCAGAGTTACTTGGTGTGTTGGATCTCAGAATAACAGATTTAGAACTGAAGGGGACCTTCTCCTGAGGCCATTTCTTCCAAATCCTGCATTTGCCAGATGATTTTTAACTTTAATCTCTGTGCTTCTGACTCTGAGATATGTATATCTAGCCCCAGGTACTCTGCTGAATGCCAGTCATTTCATCATCAAAATATAAAGCCACGTTTTCTCATTATTCTTGCGAATTCGGTTTTTACTATTGCTTATTTGGATGGATTGTTGAGAACTCTAACTGAGTTCTTTATTGTTGAAGGGTACCTCCACTTTATAACTGTATTCCAATAATTTTTGAGGTGGTAGGGGCCTTCGAGGGTCTTAGATGACTTTTCAGATGAGAAAACTGAGGCCTCAAAGGGAAAGTGACTTGTAAACTGAAATTAGATTGTAGATTGTTGTTTGTTGTTACTTTGTTTTGTTTTTTTATACTCAATTCTTGGTCTAGATCCTTGAACCAGCAGATACATACTAAATATTGATTGAGTTGGATTAGATTAGAATCCAATTCTCCTGACTCTCCAGGGCTCTCATCTTTACCTTTGAAGAATAGACAAGTAAGTGACTTGAGAAAGGCCTCAAATTCCCTAATTCTTTGATGTACATCTTGAGGAAGTGTTGTGTCAAGATCTTTGGTCTTTCTTCTGGGACTTGGTTGTCCTCCGTGCTTCTAGCTTGATAAAGTCATGGTATTGTCAATAGGGCACTAACTGGACTTGAAGGCAGGTAGGTTCACACTGACAATGTCATCCTGGACACTTCACTTTCCTTATATATAAAATGAGAAAGTTGTACTAGCTGACCTCTAGAGAGTTTGCTTCCAGCTCTAAATCAGTGATTCTGTGAATTGAAGCAGTCCCCTAAAAGAATATTAGCCTGGCTATGATTGGAACCAGCAGATGTTGCTGTGTTCTGTTCAGAAGGACAGATCTTTTTGAGACAAGAGAAGTAGGCCAGACACGTTAAGAATTTCTACTTAGTGTGTATTATCTCTTTGGGAAAATACCACTCCTCCATGTGATTCTGGATTGGTAGGAAAGAAATTGAGAAAAACTTGAATGATTTATAAAGATGTTACCTTAAAAATCCCAACAAGTATATGTGATTGGGTTACTTAATTTGTGTTTCTAGGATCTTTGACTTCCAAGTGAAACTGCAGAAGTCTGTGGAGTTGTGAAAAGACTGCCAGGTGCTCCAAAGCAGAAAGAGGTAAACCCTAGATGATTGAAATCAAGTGCTCAGTAGACTGGCTGCAGAGTCTTCTTATACCTTATACCCCTTCATTTGCAGTTGAGGGATACTGGGCTTGCTGTTCTTCAAACAAGACACTCCATACCCCAATTCTAGGCATTTTTATTGGCTGCCCCCCAAGCCTGGAATTTTTTCCTTCTTCATTTTTTCCTTCTGGCTTCCTTCAAGATCTAACTAAAATCCTACCTTCTATAGGAAGCCTTTCCCAATCCCTTTTAATTCTAGTGCCTTCCCTCTGTTGATTATCTTCCAATTTATTCTGTATATATCTTGTTTGTATGTAATATTTGCACGTGGTCTCTTTCCTATTAGATGTAAACTTCTTGAGAGCAGGGGTTATCTTCTACCTTTTTTTGATAGTGACAGTGCTTAGCAACAGTGCCTGGCACAAATTAGGTGCTTAATAAATGTTTATTAACTGTCTGACTTATTGACAGAGGCAGATTCTCCTAGTAATGGAATGATGTTACTGGCTGATTCTTAGGCTATGTCTTGCCAAGGAATATTGTCAAATTATAAAGAGTTGACAGATTACAGGAATATGGCCAATCACAGGAGAAGGCTGATTAGTATGCCTGTAATTAGTTACCTGTGTTGCTGTCTTTTATTGCTCTACTATGCCATAATCTCCATGAGAACCACAATGGACTCCGTGTTATTTAAATTTTGTATCTTCCCCACTATCTAGCATGGTGCTCTTCACCCACTAAGTGGTTCCCAATAAGTTTATTGACCATGAATGGTGTGGAAACAGTCATTGGAAGGATGATTGAATGGGAATTTTAAAAAATCTTTTTTTTCCAAGTACATTAATAATTACTTTTAACATTAATTTAAAAATGTTTTGAGTTCTGTATTCCCTCCTTTCCTTCTTCCCAAGCAGTTTGATATAGATTATACATGTACCATTATGTAGAACATTTCCATATTAGTTATGGTGAGAAAGAAAACACCTAAAAGACTAAGAAAAATAAATTTTAATAAAAAGTATGCTTTGATCTGCATTCAGATATCATCAGTTATTTTTCTGGAGATGGATAGTATTTTACATCATAAGTTCTTTGGAATTGTCTTAGATAATCGTGTTACTGAGAATAGTTTTCAGTCACAGTTGACGTTATACAATATTGCTGTTACTGTGTACAATGTTTTCCTGGTTCTGTTCTCTTCACTTTGCATCAGTTCATTTAAGTCTTTCCAGGTTTTTCTGAAAGAATCCTGCTGATCATTTATCAGTTCACAACTCCACTAACAGTGCATTAGTGTCCCTATTTTTCCATATTCCCTCCTACATTTGTCATTTTCCTTTTCTGTCATATTAGCTAAGTGATAAGTGTGAGGGGGTACCTCAAAGTTGTTTTAATTTGTGTTTCTTTAATAGTGATATAGTATTTTTATATGACTATAAATAGTTTTGATTTCATCTTCTGAAAACTATCTGTTCATATCCTTAAACCATTTATCAATTCGGGTATGACTCATATTATATATTTGACTCAGTTCTCCATAAATTTGAGAAATGAGGTCTTTATTAGAGAAACTTGCTATAAAGATTTCCCCCCTAGCCCCCAGTTTTTTGTTTTCCTTCTAATCTTGGCTGCATTGATTTTGTTTGTGCAAAAGCTTTTTAATTTTTGTGCTATCAAAATTATCCATTTTATATCCCATAATGCTCTCTATCTTTTGTTTGGTCATAAACTCTTCCCTCATCCATAGATCTGACAGGTAAACTATAGTACACTCCCCTGGTTTACTTATGATATCACCCTTTATGTCTAAATCATGTATTTATTTTGACCTTATGTTTGTATAAATATTTGGTTATAAAAAGCAGACTGAGCCATGTAAAGGTTGTCTTCAAATCTCTGAAGTGCCATCATATGGAAGAGGAATTAGATTTACTCTGTTTAGTGTCAGTACCAGTAGGCAGGATTATTAGGAGGGAGATTTGAGGGAGAGTAGTATAGTAAATAGAGCTCTGGACTTAGAGTCAGGAAGGCCTGGGTTCAAATCCCTGGGTTCAAATCCCTGTATGACTCTAGGTAAGAAATATGACCTTTTTGTACCTCATTGCCTTAATTGCAAAATGAGGGGGATTGGATTTTGATCAACTTAAAAGTCCTTTCCTAGATCTAAATGGATGATTGTATGTGTAACCCTGTCATGGCTCTACTTATAGGCTCAGTACAAGGAAGAGTTGATATACTTCATTAGGGAGTGAGCAGTAAATTGCCCATGGCTAGAGATATTTGGGAAGAGTCTAGGTTAAGGGTGGAGAACCTGGGGCCCTGAGACCACATGTGACCTTCTAGGTCCCTAAGAGTAGCCTTTTGGCTGAGTTTGAGTTTTACAGAACAGATCCTTTTATTAAAAGCGGAATTGTTCTGTGAATTCTGGATTCAGTCAAAGGGATGCAGTTAAGGACCTAGAGTGCCACCCCTGGTCTAGGTGGTGATTTATCAAAGATATTCTAAAAATTCCTCCACCTTGAGATAAAAGGTTGAAGTTAGATGGTCTTTAAAGATATTTTAGCACTAAAATTCTAAATTCCAACCCTGTTCTAAATTTTTTAATCATATGGTCTAATAATAAGGCCCCTATGGGAACCATTTTTAAAAATTGCTAGTTTATATAATCACAGTCCGTTTTGTCTCTGACATTCTCTCCTTTATATACATAGGGTGTCCCAAAAGTCTTAGTCCAGTTAGAAGTATTAAAAATTTCAAAAAGATATTTTAAAAAATAGAAGTTTTAAGTTTTGATAGCTTAGCTTAAAACTCCACTGAGACTTTCAGGACACCCTGTATAATTATGCCCCACTTTGACAAAACTGGACATATAAAAATTAGGAATAACATTCAGAGTGATTCTATTTATAGAAATATTTTCTTATACATTTTTTCAGAAGAATCAACAAATTTCCTAGGTTCATAAGAGTTTAAAGCTGGCAGGGAGGGACCTAAGAGATCACTTGGTCCAATCCCCCAGTTTAAGGAAACAAATTGATGCCACCTTGTTAGGTGGTGATAATAAATAGCCAGGTGGTGACTTCAAATCCAATTCTCCACTTTCTCCTGAGTCGATGCATATCTGTGCTCTGGCTTGGCCTTTGAAACTCCTCTACTGTGATAGAAGAGAGGTCATTTATTCATTTGACATTTGGAAAGTTTGTCTGGAATTGAGTGAGGCACTGAGTAAGCTGCCCTGCCCATCCTTATCCCAGCTCACCAGGAGTATCGCTAATAAAACAAAGAAACCCAGAAGCAGCAGCTAATTTTACTGGGCTGTGACTCACTGGGACTGCCTTGGGATTGCCCTGCTCCTGAGCTGGAAGAGATTTCCTGGTGAATCATCCACAGTGATTGGAGGCCAAGTGTGTATGGGAGTGGGGGGGAAGGGGGGAGGCACGGAATTGTGTAGAATTGAGGAATTTCGGAACTCAGTAACCTAAATGCCTTAGTGTTGGCTGTGAGAGGACAACAAATGCCTTAGATGGATTGGGAGAGAGGGCCGTGCAGGTGAGATACTGTAACTTTAACAGCAGATAACTTATTGTGGTGAATTCTGAGTACTGCTCAGCCCTGGGCAAGCAGGAATGGATTATCAGACATATTGTTTTTTTTTTCCCCTTGGAAATTGCTTTTGGGAGCAGTGGGGTGAGGAATTTCTTTTATAGATCAATTCAATGAGAATTTATTAATCACCTACTGCATGCCGGTAGGTAGGAGGACAGAAGGACAAGGCTAAAACGTCCTTGACCTCAAAGACCATACATTCTAATCTGCTCCTGAAGATTTTAAAGTGTATCTGTGTTTTAAAGAAACAGTTTGTCTGTTCCTCAGTAACTAATAAACTTTGTGAACTTTAGTCAAGCAGCTATTTTCAGAAAAGTGAAAAGACAGTTTTCTACTTTTGGAGGTCTTGACGTCAGGGTGCTTGTTACTGATTTGTCCTTATATGAGGCAAAATAATATATCAGCTTCTGCCTGGAACCATGTTCACCCAAGGGTCCTCCACTTCCCTCCTCCCTTTTCCGTTTCCCCAAAGGCCCAGCCAATAGAATCAGAAAGACCACTGCTTAATTTTTAGGTTTATCTAAATGGGTGGGGAAGAGTGGGACTGACTCAGTGAGGCTGCTGATGGAGGAAGAGGAGATGGTGGCTGGACCGGCTGCTAGTCCTGGAAAAGACCTGAGATTCCAAAACATAGTCAGCTGGGATTTGTAATATTCCTACGACCGTCACCACCCCAGACTACTCTGAATACAGTAAATTTCTCTTTTTGTAGTATTTTTTCCTTTTTGAGGGCCTACTTGTTCATTTTAACCTGATTAAAACCTGGATAAATGTGTATTCTGTTTCTAGGATAGGGCCTAGAGAGGGGTACAAGGAGGGAGGTACTGGGAGAGGGCAAATGGGGGATGATATAAATATGATTTTCTCTGGCTCACTCCTTCCTTCTGTTCATCTTACCCCGCCTAGAGATTCTAATGGTAGAGATTCTGAGAAACTGCTGTAGAAAAATGATAGATCTCTCCTTTCCCCCAATTTCCTGTCCCTCTTTTTCCCCCTTCCCCCAATTACAACAGCTGGGTTGGAGGCTGGGTGAGAATTATAATTTGTCTTCCTTGCTCCCTATTCCTTTCTTCCTCCTTCCCTCCCTCTCTCCTTTCCTTCCTTCCTTCCTCCATTCCTTCCTTCCTTCCTTCCTTCCTTCCTTCCTTCCTTCCTTCCTTCCTTCCTTCCTTCCTTCCTCCATTCCTTCCTTCCCTCCTTATTTCCTTCCTTCCTTCCTTCCTTCCTTCCTTCCTTCCTTCCTTCCTTCCTTCCTTCCTTCCTTCTTTCTCCCTTCTCACTCCCTTCCTTTCTTCCTCTCTCCTTCCCTCCATCTAAACTAGCTTTTAGTGTCTGAACAGATGATATCTTGCACATCTTTGCAGACAGTACTTCAAATGTTCAGTGACCCCAGGATGCTCTTGATTTGGCAATAGGGAGATGGCTGTGTACTCTACTTTGAGTCCTTCCCTTGTTTGGAATTGCCTCCTGGAATCTTGGGGACAGGGGCATTGCTTGCATTGTGTGCAGCTGCTTCATTTCTAGACAGTCCCAGTGAGATGAAAAGTGGTGCATTTTAGCAAGCAGCCCCTCCATTTCCCCCCAAGTGGACACACCTCCTTGGCTGTCATAGGCCCCTGCCTAAAAGGACTGGGTTGGCATCAAGCTGGTTGAAAAGGTTGGGAGTCATTTCAGCCTTTATTTTGACTGAATTTCTAACACTTAAAAAAAAAATCTGGCTAGATCTCTCAATTCCCCATATCCCTCCTGAACCAACGCAGAGAAGGAGAATAGATTTCTCTTCTTAGCAGATGGGCAAATGGAAGGGAGTGAGGTGGCATGTGTAATTCAGCCTTCTGGGAGAGAAAGAGTAGGGGGGAACTGACCTGAGAGGGAAGGATATATGCCTGTATTCTCCGTCTTCTAGCTCAGAGGTGAAGGCACATTCCTGGCCACCACTGAAATGACAGTGGGGCCTTGCTGTTGAGCTACCATTTACTGTGGAAGGGATGGTTAGGTAGCACCCATTTATTAAGCACGTACTGTGTACCAGGCAGTTTTGCTGATCAGCTCTGGGGATACAAAGACAAGTAAAAAGCAAGTCCTTAACCTCCAAGAAAGTTGCATTGTAAGAGAGTGCGTAAGATGGAGATGAAAAACAAGGAACAGAAGGGGAAATGAAGGTGCTTGAGTCAGGGACATGGGGGTGCAATCCAGAGCATTGGAAGCAGAGTCAGAAGGAGAATGAGGCCAGGCTGGCCTCGGGGTCTGCCTCCAAAATGGGGGCACCCAGAAGGAACTTGCCAGTGAGAGAAGGGAGACAATATGGCAAAGGAATGTCTTCCAAGATTTGATGGCCCCAGTTGAGGGGTCTGAGATCATCATACCTTCCTGACATAAAAGATGTATGGGCCATGAGTGCTATCCTGCCTACTTGCCTCATCCCTTCCAGGCCCAGACACCTCCTCCCCCTTAGCCCATTTGCTTGAATGCCTTCTTATTGATTTTTGACAACTCTCTTTGCCTTAGGAGCTTGTCTTCTTTTTCCCTGATCATGACCTTGGGTTATCCCCAGGCTACTCTGCCCTATCATAGCTAGAACAAATACTGTATTTCTACTCCTTGTGCTGTTTCTTAAAGCAGGCTATGACACGAAGTAGGTAGGGTTCAGGTTATGGAGGGCCTTGAATGTCAAGCAGCAAAATGAGGCTTGATGGGAATAGAATAGAAAATAGGGGATAATTGAAGGTTTCGGAGGAGTCACGTGAACAGTATAGCTAACATTTATGTTTCAGCTTATAGTTTGCAAAGTACTTAAAATATGTCATTTTATTGATCCTCATAATCACCCTACTCAGTAGGACAATTGAGAGTGACAGAGTTACTTGCCCAGGGTCACACAGCTAGTAATTTTTTTCTGAGGCAAAATTTGAACTCAGGTCTTCCTGATTCCAAGTCCAAGATTGTTCATTGTGCCACCTTAAAGAAATGATCCGGAGGTCACTATTGCAATTATCTAGGTGTAAATTGATCATGGCCCAGACTGTTCTGGTGTCAGTGGAGTGGAAAAGAAGGATTCTTTTTCTTAAGGAAGAACCTACTTGACTTAGTAGCTTGATATAATGGATAAGGGGAAGAGATTACTCAAAGATGATTCAAAGAACTCCAGGCTGAGATGATTGAGAGAATGATAAATCATCCTTCACTAAACAAGAACCAGTCAAACCTGTTGGGTAGAAGAGGAAGAGGACAGGGAACTTAGCCTTTAGGTGTTCAGCAGCACCATTATTCATGCCTGGCACCCCCTGGTTGACTCAGAGGGTAGTTTTGATTTGAGCCATGTCCAATAGGGAAGGCTATACTGAAGTTCTTGGTCATATCCTTTTTGATGTTGAGGTTTAATGAGATAATAATATATGTAAAGTGCTTTGGAAAACTTAAAATACTTTGTCAATGTATGTCGTTATTGTTAAGTAACAGTTTGCATCCTCTTCCATTTTAGGGGACTAGCCTTTTGGGGGATAGCCCTTTGTGAGATAGTGAACTATCTCATACTGGAGATGTTAAGGCAGCTGCTTAAATGAAGAAATTCTGTATTGGGTAGACGGCTGGGATATGTGGTCTCTCAGGGCCCTTCTAGTTCTAAAGCTCTGGAATTTCCATGATCCTTACTAAGGTGATAAACACATAGGTAGGCAGTGATGGAGAATGAATACTCCTCAACTACTTAGCAAGGCATTTCAAATACTAGGTGACTCAGTGACCATAATTTGGTGTTAGGGTGGGCAATAGCACAGTATGGGGAAAAGTACTGCACTTGAAATCCAGACACTTGGGTTTGAATCTTGCCACCAACCCATACTAGCTGTCTGACCAATAATGGTCAAGTTACTATACCTGTAAAATGGGAATGATATGATGAGTAGCACCCTTCTTACAGGGCTATTGTTAGGATCAGATAAGACAATGTATAGGATATAAAGGCTTGCCATATAAATGTTAGCTATTATTCGTACTTGGTATGGTCATATTGGGCAGCTAAGTATGGGGCCTGGAGTCAGGGAGACTCATCTTCCTGGGTTCCAGTCTGGCCTCAGACACTTTATTAGCTGTGTGACCCTGGGCAAGTCACTTAACCCTTAGTTTCCTCATCTGTCAAAAGAGCTAGGAAAGGAAATGGCAAACTGCTACAGTATTTTTGCCAAGAAAACCCCAGTGGGGTCATTAAGAGTCAGACACAGCTGAAAATGACTGAACAACAAACTGTCATCTTGGGAAAGCAATATTCAAGTGTTAGGGAATTGGCAATTATAGCAAAGTAGGAACACATACTAAATTAAATTGTAGATTTTGGTTTTGATCAGGATGGCATTGAGATCCCAGTGATGGATTTAAATAAAGTATCCCAAGGGTTTCCTCTTGGTTTCATTTCTCCTTTTCTGCTTTGGGCACAGGTTTCCGGACAAACTCAGTCTGTAAAATAGCCAGACCTCTGACACCATTGGTTTTGAGTTTATATTGGGTGAGGAACTAGATAAAGTCATCACCCCAAAAGACAGAAACTTTGGAAGCCACACTAGAGGGAATTATGGAGGCCAGCATGGCAGTAGCAGATGTAGGGTTGTTTGGAATCAGGAAGACCTGTCTCTGACCCATCCTATCATTTTTTTTTCTTTTTGGAGGGGGAAAGGCAGGGAAATTGGGTTTAAGTGACTTGTCCAAGGCCACATGGCTAGTAAGTGTTAAGTGTCTGAGGCCGTATTTAAACTCAGGTCCTCCTGACTCCAGGGCTGGTTCTCTATTCACTGTGCCACCTAGACACCCAAAACACATCCTATCTTTATGAGCATGGGTTGCAAACTACTCAATGCTTTGATCAACCAACTCTCTGCCCCTGTAAATTTTTTATCTGTTTTCATTAGTGGAGGGAATCTCTACATTAGCAGCAGCCTCTAGACCCATTGGCTAAGGAGGAAGGGATATAGCCCATTCAGCAAACCAAGCCAAGTTGTAGGCAGTAATGCAGTGCTGAGTACCACAGCGCCATAGATCAAGGATAGGAAGAGTCCTCTAAGCCCATCTAGTCCATCCCCCTCATTTTGCCATTGAGGAAACCCAATATCATAGGAGATGAAGTGGGACTTGCCCAAGGTCATACCAGGAGCAAGCTCAGAGTGGGGATGTGAAGGGGATGTGAACCCAGCTCCCATGACTCCAAGTTCAGCATGTCCATTCTCATCCCATTGTACCTTGATTCCTCTGTAGGAGGTTTGAAAATATTTTGTTACGTTTTTTCCCATACTTATCTGACCCTTGGGACCAAGACAATGAGTGAGTTAGGGAGAGATTACGTTCTAAATTCTCTGGAACTATGTAAAATTTCAGGTTTTTTTTTTTTTAATTTTTAGAAATTCCCTACAACCTGATTTCTCTTGAGTTGCCTTGCAGCAGTGAGATAAATATCAAAATCAGAAAGAATGCTGTCTTTTTGGGTAGTTCCATTGTGGATTTGAGATGAAGGGGATGCTGGGAACATATTTTTACTTACTGGCTACAAAAGGACTTCTGAGAGAGTACTTTTATCGTGATTTGTATTAAATTGATGTCACAGGAGCAACCACTTAAATTCATTAACCTTCATACATTTGCCTGCTCGCTTTCCCCAGAAATGTGCTGGCTACAGAATGATTAGTTTTCAGAGCTAGATCAGTACCCATATAAAACATTGCCGACTGAAAGGTGACCTTCCTTCTCTTCTCTTCGCCACAGATATAAACTATTTTAAAAGATGAGGGGCAGTTGAGTGCACAGAGTAGCCAGGGCAGGTCTTGCTAGCAAGTAAAAATAAGCTTCATACCTCACAGAGCCCTTTTTTTTCTCTTAAAGGGCATTTTCTGTAGAGCTGACTAGTCCCTCTTGGGATATGTCCTTGAATTTTAATTGGAGGGGCTGGTACTAAATAAATAGGCCAGAAAAGTAGCCCTTCAGGGCTCATTTGGGAATCTGTGTTACTTTGTGTTTGGTCAGACATCATACTGACAGATGTTATCTTTCAATTGTAATTGACCAGATCTTTGGCTGTAAGACTTACTCCTTTATTTCACAACATAACAAAACAACCTTTTTTTGGGGGGGGGGGAACACTGTGGTTTCATTAAAGGTTCACTCTTTTGCTCTCAGAGGCTATTTTTGCATAAACCTTATTCTGAGAATACAAGAAATTCTGCTGACCTTTTTTTCCCTTCCTGCAGCTATTTCAGGACCCTGAGGATGCTACACAGATAATTCTCCTGATGATCCAGATTGTGGCTTCTTTTTGACTTAGAAGATAGTCATTGAGAGTTGCTGTGGCTGAAAAATTCATTAGTCAGTCTGGAGATGAGTATCTCTGACCTTGGGATAGTTGCTTTGGCCTTGGAAGGGATCTCTGAGGCCCTGTAGTCCAACCCCCTCATTCTATTAATGAATAACTGATGTTGTCTAGAGAGGTTAAAATAACTTGGCCCAAGGTCATATGAGATAGTTGTCATCAGATCTGGGATTCAGTTTTGTTCTTCTGAATCGAAGGCCACTATTCTTTCCATTATATTGCTTTCTTAGTTGGCAGACTTGGAGTCTTTAAATGGGCCCAGACCCCGAGTCTTTTCAGATTGTTAAGGCTTGTCAGAGCCTGCTCCTGAGCTGAGGCATCAGAGTAGGACTTTGTGGAACTGGTGCTATCTTTATTATTCCATATAATAATAGCTTGTGTTATATATAGCCCTTTATAGTTATGAACAGCTCTTTACTCTGCATATGACTTCTTTTGATGGTCATTCACAACAGTTCTGCAGGGGCCCCGGAGGGAGGCTCCATCTGGTATTGGGCCAGAAAGTAGAACCAGTTTTTTTGTAAATTGCCTTTACAGATTCAGGTGTGGTCCCTGTTACCTCAGTCACCATCCCACTTGAAACAATTGGCATTTGGGCTGCTCTTCTGAATGGCTGCACTGTTTTCTTTCTCTCATACTCACTTAAATGATGTTTCCCATGTTTCTGATATTGGGGGAGGGGAATGATTGATTTGATCTTGGAACACGGAGATGAGGGGTTACCTTCTATCAGTGAATGGTCCTCCTTTATCCCCAAGTTCACTGAGGCCAGTGTGAACACCTGAGTGAGCAAAGGTCAGGTACTAGCCATGGCTGATAGACCTTTTCTACAACTGGCACTGTAGTTATAGCTCACACTTAAAGTGTATAGAATACTTTGTACCTGTTATCCCTGGGGATGTTCACAGCAGCCCTCCGAGATGGGTGCTGTCATGTCTGTTTTGAAGCTGAGCCCACTGAGCCTAAGACAGTTAATAGTAGAATTCCGGTCTGGAGTTTCTTCTCTCATCTTTGTGATGACCAGATCAGCTCATCCTGCAGAGCCTAGAGATATTGCTTAAAGCTTTTTCCAAAGCTTCAGATGTCCTCTTCACTTGCTGAGGCTTGGGGTTCAGGCATTGTGGTCCCTTTACATGATGTGTCATATACGTTGGAGTGAGGATTTCATGGGAGTTTTTGAACTCAATGAGTTTTTGTTGAGATTTCCCTTTGGAGAGAGCTCAACAAAATAACGATGCCAATTGTGAGGCCTGAGGGCCCCAGCAGCTTCAGAGAGGGTACTTTTTTCCAAGGTCACATAGCCTGTATCTAAAAGAAAATTTAATCTCAGATCTTCCTGGATGGGAATCCAGGGCTTTTTTTGGTAGGCTAAACTAGTTTGATTCCATACACATACAGGCATTTTATTCAATCTTGTCAGGTATGTTTGTGTATTTCTGATTTCTCTCTGTTTTCCCTGTTCTCTCCTGACCTTATTAAGTACATTTTTTTTCTTTCTAATCCCTACCTGCCTTTCTCAAACAGGATTATATCTCTGTAACAGGGGTCCCTTATTCAGAGCTTTCTTGATGGTGATATTCATTTGACTGTGTGATATATTCTAGGACCTTTGCTTTTTGTTTGTTTTAAACATTAGAAAGTAAGCTGTTTGTCCAGAGTATTTCTAGAGCTCAATTTAGAGCTTACTGTGAGATGGAGAGGAACAGGCTGGGACCTTTGTGGACTGGGTCCTGTCAGATCCTCTAAGCAGCCTGAACTGACCTTGTATATTATTAAGGGCTTATTTCCTTAACTGGTTTTGTTTGTTGTTTGTGTTTTTAACCCTGGGTATAGGGTTATGTATAGTTTCTCTAACATTTCTCCATCTAAACTCCCTGATGTAGTCCAAACCAGATTAAAATGTATTTGGAAAACGTTTGACAAAAATAAATGAAAGCACAATATAGATAAAGTTAATTTGCTATTTTCTAAGTCAACATACCAACCCCAGGGATCTGTTACTATTTGAATTTGACCTCACTGGTCTAGTACAACATTTACAGATGAAAGGAACTGAGACTTAAGACAGGTCAAACAACTTATTCTCTGTCAGAGCCAGCCCTTGAATTCAGTCTGCTGGATGTCAAGATCTCTGTTCTTTCTTCCAATCTACCAAATAACCTAACATAGCCCTGAATACTTATTCAACCCAGAAAACACTGGGAAACTTATTTTCTCTTTATTTTAATTAATGTTGCTTGTTTTTATATCTTAATTTCTGAATATATCCCATTATATTTTATATGTATGCGTGTATCTACATATATACATATATATTTATTTATGTTTCTCATATATATATATGAAACATAAATAAATATATATATAAATATATATATATATATATATATATATATATATATATTTCATACTCTCCAGCAAATGAGGTTTGATAACCAGTTGATAACCAGTTGTAAAGAAAAAGAGGGGAAGTAGGACAGCAAAACCTGACCCATCAGTTAAGCCTCCTAGACTTCAACCTCTACAAAGAAGGGAGGGAGGTGCATTTTCTCAGCTGTTCTCCTGGGCCAAGTTACTTGTTCATTAACATTATACAGCATTCGGTTGTTGTTGTTTCCATTTATATTGTTATAATTTATATTCTGGACAGCTAGGTAATGCATTGGGCTTCAAACCAGAAATGACTCCTTCTTCATGAGTTCAAATTTGGCCTTAGACACTTACTAGCTGTGTGATCCTGGGCAAGTCACATGAGCTTGTTTGCCTCAGTTTCCTTCTCTGTAAAATGATCTGGAGAAAGAAATGGCAAATCATTCCAGTATCTTTACCAAGAAAACCCCAAATGAGGTCCCAGAGAGTTGAATATGACTGACCAATAACAAGTTTTGTTTTGTGTTTCTTTTATTTTTGCATAATTTTATAAAAGGCTTCTTATATATCTTTGAATTTTTAATATCCATTATGTCTTATGGCATCACAATAGCCCCATACATTCATGTACCATCATTTTAGTCATTCTCTACCCTGTTCGTGGTCACCTACTTTGTGTTTAGTTCTTTATTACCACAAAAAAAAAAATAATGAACAAATTGTTTTCTTGGAGAGATTGTTTTATTGTTAACTTTTTGCACTAGA